>JAUZNK010014578.1:0-22555 GCA_035046665.1 Euphysa ruthae | reverse complement strand
TATAACATTTTACAAAATTTCAGCATAACCAAGCAATTGATAAATAATTTAAAATAATGATTTTTGAGAATGTTTTTGACATAAAAAGAAGAATAAAAAGAAATGGTTAACATACTATTATATTTCTTACATTATTTGAAATTTGTATTTTTGCGGGGGAAAATGTAAGCAACAACAAGTCCAATAAGGCCACAAAACAAGAATTTTTGATGCATCCTGTAGCCCTCTAATTCTAATAAAGACAAAAACAAACATTTTGAATAAAAATTGTAAAAATATCTTTGGAAAAGTTTTTAACAAATTAAAATTTTGGTAGTCTATTTAACATTCCCCAAGGAAACATTTAATGTTATTTGAACAGCCTGTTAAAGACATAACCTTACTTTTTCAGAAAAACGTTTAGTGCTCTTTTCTTTATCCTAAAAACAAAGAAATAGAATATATTACCTTTATTTATATTCTTTCTCTAAAATGATGAAAATAGAAATTTAATTTTTTAATACCGAAGGTTTTTTTTGAAAACAAATTATAATGACACGTTTCACCTTCTTAGATTAAAACAAAATTACATAGCTTTTATCAGCTCTATTATCAGATCTTTTTCCTCACCCCATCAGTCTTACCACTAAAATTTTAACTTTAGATCTTGTGAGTTTTAAGTAGAAATGTTAATTCCTTGTCAATAAACACAGAAATAATTGCATTACCAACGGTAAGCAATACATTACTACTAGAAATTTTTACGGAAATACTTTTTCTAGCCAACCTCCACTCCACCTTTTTCTAGCCAACCCCCAAACCATCTTTTTCTAACCAATCCCCACACCACATTTTTTTTGAAACTCAAAAAGTGAAAGCTTTTAACATTTCACAAAACTTACAATTTGATATATTTTTTTATATGCTGAGACTGGACTTGAAAAAATAGTTCCTTTCTTTGTAATAAGAGACTGTTTTCTTGGACCCAACCTATAAAACATAAACAACAAATCATTTGAAATTACCACATCTATCCAGAATCTCTGCAGCAGGTGTTTCTCAGGTTATGGAATTTTAATATCAAATTTTAAAGCATTTTTGATTGGGATAACTTTACATGATAAGATGTTTCAACATAATAAAAGCTCAGATAAAGAGACATGGATCAATTTAATATAAGAAAATTTAAAAAGAATTTAGTAAAAATACATAAGTTTAAAAAAAATTAACTTGGCAAATAATTATAAGTTTCTTACGATTTCCATTCCCTTGCAAATTTTTGTATTTGTTGTAGATGGTGAGTGAGTTGTAGAACAGGATGTAAATCTGCAATAACACCCATCAAAACACTTTCAACGTTGAAGTTCAGCTCCAAATATTTATTATTCTAGAAAAAAGAAATTAAAAAATTATTTCGATGACAATCAGTCTATATTTCAAATTTAATTCAAAGCTAAATTGTTTGGGTAAAGATTTGGTTAGGGTTGGGTTAGGGTTGAAATAATCTTCTAAGTATAACTTGTTAAAAATAAATAACAACAGGGCGAAGGAATTAAAAATCAGATATGTAATTTATGTATAATGAAAAGAGAAACACAACAAAGAAACAAGCTGATAAAGATACATAAAACTGTTTTTCCAAATAAAAGGAGAAGTAATCATATTATAAAAGCTGAATTCAAACAAAGTTAATAATTACACACAAATAAATACACCAAAATAAAATAGCTATTATAGAAATTATTAACTAATGAAAAACTTGAAAAGGGAACAAAGACCTTACAAAATGGGTGATTCTTATTTTAACTCAGGTTTAAAAAAAGAATTGCCAACTCACGTCTAATAACAATTTTCCAAGGAAAATTTATAAATCTGAAATAAGCATATGTTATTTACTTCAAAACCTAAATATTATTTAAAATGATAAAACAGTGTAAAAAAAAACCAAAAAAGTTCCTCTGTACTGCAGATTTAACGATGTATCTTATAAATATCTTTAAAATATTTGTGCTCATTTCAAACTTGTTTTATTGCTGAAAACTTTGGCATCCTTTTTTTTTTTTGCAAGTTTATCTAAAAAGAATAAACAACAATGGACACTTTTGTTTTTGAAGAAAAATATCAAACCGCACCAAAGTTTGTATCAAATGTAACACCAAATAATTTTTTAAAAATATCAACCTTGACAAATGAAAAATTTTATTTTAGAAAAATTTTGGGGAACATTGTCAGGAATATTTAAAATGAAAATTTTTTGTATTAAAAAATACTTTTCTTTCCTTTAATTATTTAAGAGGAAACTCGTAGAAAATCATTTGACTATCATAGAGGGTTTGACCATAGATTTGATCATAGAAGGTTTTATGTGAATAATGCAAATCTATTTAAGTTAATAATATAAAAGCTTAATCTAATGTTTATTTGGAAAAGGTTGATATTAGAGAACCACTGTCAAAAATAATTAACACCAGCCTAATCTTTGTAACCTTTGAAAGATATTATATTATTAGAAAATCACTGTAAAAGCTCATAAGCATAACCCTAACATTTTTAATATTTGGAAGTGGCACATATTACAAAAACACTGAAAAAAAAACTTAATAAATAAATAAAAAATACCAACTTAACCTTTCTAAACTATTAGTACCATATAAACTTTTAATATTTAAAAACCAACTTTTTAAATTTTTACGTCTTGATCTTAGTGACCTACATGAACATGTACCTTTTAATTATTTTAGTTTTTTAACACCTGTTCAAGCTATAGGTCTCTTTTTACAAAATTTTTATGATAATATTTTAACTGCCTAAGTTAAAAAAATCATTAAAAAAAAAAAAAAAAAATACTGACTAAAAATCCTAAAATATCCTGAAACTTATGAAAATGTTTGGCTTCCATGAAGGAAACAGTATTATCTTAAATTTAAACAACAATATTTTTGATAAATGAGGGTTCAAATGGCCTACCTTATGGAAATGAGAATTACATTGCAAATTAACAGTTAAGATAATATCAGTTCAACTTCAAAAACACAGGAAAATATTTGGTGGACTAATATCATTTATATAAATTTGCTTACCTCATTGTATAAAAAGACTTTATTAGTATAGTAGCTTAAACAATATCGAAAAGTATAAATCTTCTCCCTTTCATTGTCATCAGAGCTCACATTTAAATCTTCTTCTTTGTCTAACATTTTATGAAGTGATTCTTCAAATTCTTTATCAGAAATATCTTTAAAAGGTCCTTCCACTATCATATTTTTCCTATTTTTACAAGAAATTTCAGGTGAAACTGTCTGACTTGAACTACACAAATCTAAAAGTCTTGATTTATCACTCTCTTCACAATGATCTAATAATGCAGGATGAAAACTATCAGTAAAGAATTGGTCAATGTCATCAAAAGATATTTTGGAGTCATTCAATGAAGAGCTACATACAGAGTTATCTGATACATTTAATAAATTGTTAACTGGCGGATCCAGAGAAATGTCATCTAATGATGTAAGAGATGTTTCTAATTCTTCATCATCGGATATAAGAATTTCGTCTTTATCTTTAATAAGGGGGTGCATTTGTTTATATTTGACATTAAGTTGTGATTGGTTCAGCTTCAAAACATCGTTTAAGTTGGTACGCAATGTAGGAAAAATATTCTTATCAGATTTATTTGATAAAACGATTGAGTTACCTGATAAATTAAATGAATCATTACTTGATTCATTCAGTGAGATGTCACCTAACGATGAAAGAGATATTTCCAACTCTTCATCATCTGATATAAGAATGCTGTCTTCAGGATCAACTTGCTCATCTTTATTGGAAATTTGTGATTGATCATGTTTGAAAGCATCATCGTTATGAAATGCTTTAAAAAGTTTTTTATTATAAATTCCATTTACACTTGTGCTATCATATGAAGAAAACAACTCAATACTATGATTAGAATCATTATCGCAAAAGTTACGTATTGAAGTTTCTGATGGTTTTTTCAAATCTAACTCAGAGAGCATATCAACTTTTGGAATCGGTGTAGAATGAATATGTTCCGACTGTGGTGACTCATATAAAGGGTTTTCTGTTAGCAATTGCTCTTTTTTATATCTTGTCTTCAATGCTGAATTTTTATCATTTTTATTGTGTAGTTTCAAGTCTGAAAGTAATTTTGATTGATTTAGACTTTTAGATTTATAACTAGATTTGGATAAGCAAGACATATTATTATTACACATTTCACAGCTGTTTAATTTGTGGTCATTGAGAAAAGCACATGCTGAACAACTCCGCTTCATGCTGACATCACAACTTTTTTTTGAACAGACTGTATCATTACTGTTTAATACTGATACCTGAGTAACAGTTTTTCGACAAATTGCTGCAGCTAAGATAGATTTAGATGAGTCAAAAAAAGTTTTTTGAGAGTCTTTATCTGTTGTGACATTATTAGGTGATTTAGGAGTAAGTGTTAATAATTCATTATTTACGTTTTGTAATAAGCTATTGTCATTTAGAAGTTTATTTTCTTCATATGAAGCTACAGCAGAACTACACTTACTCTTCTCACATAAAGATTTTGTTACGTGTTTACACGTGTTTACACGTGTAAACTTTCCTTCTGTTTGCAAATCTGAAATAAAGTTGAAAGTATCGAATTAAATGGGAGAATGGTTCTTCATTTTTTTGAAACAACTAATAACTAAAGTATAACAATATATTTAAACAGAAAAATCTACACTTGAAAGGAAAAACATTGTCCCCATAGAAAACCTAGTTTTTACCCTGTGATACCTTATAACTATACCGTATGGTCTAATTAGACATTTTGGAATGGAAAGACTATAGATGCCTAAAAACAATTGCAATATAAATTTGCTAATAACAAGAACTACTGACCCCATGGCATTCAAGAAGTTTTTTAAATAAAAACATAAAAAAAGAAAAAATTTTCATAACTAAATTTCTGGTAAAAATAATAAATATCTTTGGAAAGATTTCACCTATTTAAGACCTGAAAATGGATTTACCTTTTTTTGGACCAAATATGATGCTTCAATGCCAAGGGACTGGTAGGTAAGTTCACATTTAACAGAATAAAACCAGCATAAAGGTAATGGCTCTATTTCCAGCTGGGCCACAGGTTATATTCACAATCACCCCTAATCACTAGGGTTAAGTCCCAGATTTTGGTACCCATTGACCAACATAATTGGCTTACTGGGATGGTGATACTATCACTTTTTAATACTACACAGGCTGTGATTGAGGTGGTTACTCAGTAAAAAAATAAAGAAAATGAAAAAAAAAAAAAAAAATCAATAATTTGTTATAATTTGTAGCATACACCTATACTCACTCTAACAGAAAAATTTCAGATAATAGACAAAATTTATTGTAATTTTCAGTTATTAGTCACTTGAAACTAACCTACCCTTAAAATGAAAAAAGTCCCTTAGCAACAGCCTTAGGAACCCTTTAGACTTGTTTTCTTTGCAACTTCTAGCTTTTTCCATTAGGGTGTAGAAGTATCTGATTTGGCTTTCCATGCTAAATTCTATACATTCAAACAACACTAATAACTTTCAAACTTGCAGTTATTTTATTAAGCGGTGGGTTGTTGTTGTTGAATAAGGATTGAAAAGGCCAGACTCAAAATGTAAATGAATTACTTAATGGAAAGATTTGGAGAAAAATCCAAAAAGGGTTTATAAAGTTCGGGATGTGGTAGCAACATCGTCTGCTGTAATAAGTTTTAATGACGGTCCCTGAGGACTTTTAAAATTCATCAAACAAATTGGTTTCCAACCAGGGCATTTTTCAATAAAGGTTTTACAGAGCAATGACGAAAAGCGAATCTTGGATATGTACAATAAGTCTAGTGAGCTAATTAAAAACAGATGAAGCTGAAATCTATTAAAAAAGGATTTATTGATAGAACACTGAAACATGAGGGTGAAACCTACGCCACAGGACCTTTCACTTAACGTTGATTAATTTTGTTATAGAATTTTATATATATGTTGATTTCTCAAATTAGGCTTTTTTTAGCTTCTAACAAGGATACCTTTTGCTCAAACCATTATTATTATTATTACTGATTAAAATCTTAATTAAGAATATGAATATTCTTAAACTTTAATTTGCTTGTTTTCATCTGTGAAAAAAAGTTGAGGAAAAAGATTAAAATACTCAACAAGACCCTGAGTAAAAGCTGGAGGAAATTTTTTTGTATATATTGGAACTATTTATAACGTTAATAATCAACTTATTACGTGATTTCTGAAGAAATGATGGATTTAAGTAAATAATACGAACGTTTTTATTTATTTATTACTTTTTTTTATTGAACTGTCAAATTTTTGCATCATCAGATATTTGTTTCTCTATGGCGCTGATAGCAATCAATCAATATTTGAAATAAGCAATTATAATATTGGCTTTCCATTACTAAAATAATGATATTAAATTCGGATATGCGTGTTAACAACATCAAAATCTGCTACCAAAAGAAAGCTGAACATCTCGCATTCATCTCAGGTTTTAACTATCTTGTAATTGGTGACAGTATAAATAAATGTTTAGATTATTGTTCTAAACATTGTTTATCTTATTGTTCTTGGGATTGGCAGTGATTGTGCAGAACATATTTTTAATAGAATAGAGCAATACATAGATGTTACCATAAATCCATAAATAACAATGCTATTATCGGTGGAACAAATAATATTCATGGAAACGAGGCCACTGAAATAGCAGATACCATTATGGAGATACCTTTAAAAAAAAATACAAAAATTCACAAATCCATGTCTTTGGTATACTTCTGAGAGATCGCGATGATACCCCATACTCTGTAAATAATCGAATTCAAAAAAACTTCAGCAATATTAACACTTTTCTGAACATTTTCAGTTCATTGACATATCCGAATTTACTGGTGTTTGATCTCCCATAAATTATACACATCATTGCATCATAAATATAGTTTTGTTTCCTGTACCATGCATCGCCCAACTGTCCATCATGTTCCAAGGTATATATCTCATCCTGTCTATCAAAATGAAAATGTATCTCATTCCATTCATACTATACATAGGAAGTATACAGAATAATCTCATTAACCCACTCAGAAGGTCTAACAAAGATAGAGCTCCTAAATGAAAGAAATGTGATTATGTCCATATTTTGCCATCTCCATTACCTCCACCATTCAATCCACTTCAATATTTGTCTGAACCTTCATCCACATCATTGTCTAAATCATCGTCATCTCAGAAACCATCATCATCAGACGCAACATTGTCACCTCATCCGTTTATTCCCAGTTTGAAAGATCATCATTTTCATATTTGTCATCATTGTTTGCACTACTGAATGCTGTTACATATTTACTATACCTTATGTCAACCTATATTAATTAATTAATGTATCCATTAATTAAATTTGAAATCTTTTATCCATTATTTCGATGTTTTATTGTTAGCCTTAACATTTCTTTATTCTTTTACATATTTTTTAACTTCTATTAAATAATAATTCTACATATTTTCATATTTTTCCTACTGACGTAAAAAACAACATTTATCTTGAATATTTGAATAATTTATCTACTACTATTTTTAACCATAATGGAATTTTAATACATATTGGAAATGATTTTTATACGAGGATTGACATATGTACCAGATCCTTACATGAAACATCATAATGCTTCAATTTACATCAAACTATCACCTGAGAGTAATATAATAAATAGACATCAAAATAATTTTGCACAGTATTTCCTATTTTTAGTTTATTTATTATTTCTTTTAGAAAAAACTCCCCGCTATTTAATTTTCTTTATTACATCATATTCATATTGATGTTTCATAACATCTATTCAGTTAAGGAAAGTATAGATAAACAATTAAGTATTTGTACAAAACAAGAATTCTTTACAAACGAATCCATAAGCATAAGCAATGAAGTAACAATAAGTCACTTATCTGAATTAACTAGATATATTTTATTCAACTTACCAAAAAATACTGACAACAGTAAACCGAACTTATTTTTATTTCAACATCTATTACTCTCAGGTGATATAAGTTTAAATCCAGAACCTAATTGTGAATATCAAGCATACATTTCTTACACAATAACATAAATAGCCTTCTTCCTAGAATAGAAGAACTACGTTATGTTTCAAAAAAACCTAACGTTTAGATTAGAGGTATTTGGGAATCCAAGCTAGACGAATCAATTTCAAATTCAGCAGTAAATATAAAAGGATTTGATATTGTACGCTGCCTTAGAACCAAAAACGGTAGAGATGTCGCTTGCTACATTAGAAATGATACGTTTTTTAATCAAGTGAATATTTTTTCAAAACACACAGAAAACTTTCCTTCGATATTTTACTCCTAAATCTACAACCAATAGCTGTAGGTGTATTTTAGAGGCCACCAATGCAAAATAAATTTATCGAGGAACTAATAAATGATTTATAAACTTAAAAGTTGAAAAAAAAAATTGATAATCTTAGGAGATTTTAATATAAATCTATTAGAGTGGAAAATACTTATTTGATAAATAAAATTTAAAAAATTTAAAAAATATAAGCTTCATGTTGACAAAAATATTTATTTAAAATTAAAAAAAATATGTAATTGACTCAATCAAACGAAAAAAGCAACAATATATAGAAAACAAATTAAACAAAAATGTTGGTAAACCTAACAATCTTTCGAAAGAAATTAAGAAACTAGGGTTGCTATCCATATCATCCCAAATGTCAAATATATATTTAAAACAAAGTGGCACTAACATATTTGATTCAAAATCAATACTTAACCCCTTAAGCGTCGGGTTATTTTTTGATCGCAATGCCTACAGCGCCGGGTTATTTTTCTTCTAAAGCAAGTGTAGAAGGTAATTTAAAGATGAGAAACATGCATAATTAAACATAAAAAAATCACTATATTATCAATAAAAAATGCTTTTAAAATATCCCTGAACAATAAAATTCCAAAAAATTCCAATAACATCAGCTAATAATTGTTTATGGTTAAGGAGAGGGTTTGAGTGCTTACATTGAAAATTTAAAACAAGAGTGAATAAAGATCAGAAAAATGCATAAACATATAATTATTATATTATCAATAAAATGTTGGCTTCACATAAAAGAAATGCCAAAATTGAGAGCGCTTTGTCGGAATATATTTTTTCCAACTAAGTGACCTTTCCACAACAACAAAGATTCATCAATTGACATATCCCACTTGAAAAATAACAGTGACTGGAAGTGCTGGACCAATGGGACTAAAATGGGTTGAATTTTAGCTGATTTATTGTATCCATCACCTAAATTTTCATTGTTAAAGAGATGTAGAAATTTTTTAAGTAACATTAGCTTGTTTTGTGACAATATTTGTTTAACATATGTTCTCTCGGTTTGTATAGGAGACCGCGTAAATCAAGACAACTAAATACAATCGTATATCATTGTGGTCAATTGGCTCCAATTTATTATAAAACTTTGAAGCCTTGCTATTGGTAACTATAATGTCAACAAGATCATCTGTGGCAATAAGTTCAAAAATGTCAATCGACTTGCTGCCGGTCAGTATCTCCAGGGATACTATAAAAAGTATGCCAACTCATTGGTGAAGTTGGGCTACTTCAGTTCATTGAACATTGGAATAATGGTTTTTACTTGTTTTTAAGCTCTTTTTTGTTTTTTAGCTGCACTTGGGCTAGATGTAGCTCCATCTTGGTCACCATTGACATCAGAAAATGGAACTGGAGAATAAAAAAAAACACCTTGTTCCCCTTCGCTGTCGCTATCTGACAAGTTGTCAGTACCAAGAAATTCATCATTATCTGAATCACTAAAATCGGACAATTTATCATAAGTTTCCATGATAAATTTAACCATATCTTCAGTAGATAATTTATATGCCATTTTGTTTTTAATTTATTCAGTTGGACAAGGTCAGAAAAAACCAACATTGTATGAGTTCTACATGTGATAAATAAACCATTTATGGCTCAAATTGTTGGCAAAGAGTTGTTTTATCGTGTGGCCATGGTTTAAGGATATACAGTTGTTTAATGAAGATGGACTGGCTCACTAAATTAAAAATGCGAGTATACTCTTCATTTACAGTTAAAGGGTTAAAGACTATTTTGCAAATCTTGCAAGTAAACTAACAAAGTATCAAAGCTTCCTAAATCATCAGGCCTTTATGCTAAAGCATTTGCATTATCCTCCTACAAAAACTTAAACATAACCTCAAGATGGAGCAAAGATCCTTTTACTCATAGATTTACAAAAAACATTCGACACAACTGACCATAAAATACTTTACGATTAAAATACTTTATAAAATAGTATTTTAAAAATTTAACAAAAATACTATAAATTGGTTTAAATCTTATTCAACTGATAGGACATTCTAAATAAATATAAGTGAGGTAGTTTCTGAGCCTGGTAAATTATCCTGCGGTGTTCTGCAAGGTTCCACTCTACGAGTTCCACTTTACTTTTCCTTCTATACATAAATGATATGCCAGCAGCAGTTGAAAGTGATCTATATTGGTATGCTGATGATTCGTGCCTTGTATTCCAACATAGTAATGCAAAAGAAATAGAAAGACAGTTAAATAAGGACTTGTAATAATGTGTGTCGATAATAAATTAAGCATTCATTTTGACGAATAAAACTGACAGTAGCTTAAAAACAAGGAATTCCTAACAAAAACTTGATTAACCTTTCAGAAAAACTAACTATGGCCAAAACACTACTTCTTGTATCGGTCCCTCGATATGGAACAATGTAAGCGAATGCAAAAAAAGCTAGTAACAATTAATACATTCAAACATAATGCGAAGAAACACTACCTTGCAAAATTAAAACAGAAAGAAATACGATTCTGATTTAATTAGATAGAAATTAAACATGGCATAACATATTATCTATATGAAATAAGTATATTATGTATTTGAACAGATCGCCCCCTACCCATCGAGTGAACACAATGAAAGTAAGGCTTTGGCTTTTCTTTTGCTTATCCCTGTTACCAATACAGGCCCCGTTTTTTACAAAATTGTATTACATTTCAATTTTTAACATTTATTTTGTTATACCTTTATTGATAGTGAATAAATACTTACTTACTTAGTCTAAATTTTTAACCCTAAAATGAGCACAGTTGGTATGTTTGAGCCCGATAGGAAAAAAATAAATTTTTTCCCTGCCGCTTGCTTACATTTAACTTCTCAGAAAAAAGATAAATAGCTTTGAAGAAAAACTCATTCCCCAACCAGTTTTGCTGTAGGTCCTACTACTATTAAAACAAGTATATGTATTACCCAGGTAGTTAACGTGTAATCCAGAAACTTTCTCGCTATCAATTTTCATTAACGGCTTTTCTGTAGATGCGTCAACAACTTCCTTGTTTTCATCAATTATAATTACTTCTGAAGATTTCTTATCTTTTGCCTTCTTCTTTCTTTTTTTCAATACAGGTTTAAAATCATCATCGCTGCTGGAAAAAACTTCACAGAAATCCTTCGGTTTAATTTTTTTACGTTTAGATGGATTACGTTGTTGAGCTGGGGTAACAAAGAATTTACGGATATCTTTTGAATGACGGAGTTCTTTTCTCTTAAAAAGATTTAACAATATGTAATTTTTAAGAATTTACTTACAGCAAAATATTACTATAACAATAACTCCAATAAATTTTTCTTCTTTTATTAGTTGGAAGAGCGCCAAAATAAAAAAATGGTACCCTATCAAAAGTTAAGGTCAGTGTTAGATTAGATACAGAAAATCAAAAATTTAGAAAGTATCCTATGAATATAGATTTATGCATAAAAATTCTTGAGTATATTTATCTAGTAACCATTTTATAATTTGATTCAATCATAACATTAAAGAGGAAGTAAAATATCAAACATTTATATATATTAGAAATCAACAACGATAGGATATCAAATAAAACGTGTGAGTTATTTTAAGGAAACAAAACATACAGTTCTTCAAAATGTTATAAAAAAAATATTTTGGCTGAACAAATAAAACAAATCATTGAAAATTTAGAACATCTAAATAGTTCCAAAGTTTTTTGAAGTATGATAATTGTTGGTCTGAGGAATATTTTGTAATGACCAGCTTAACAATAGGGATATAGTATGAGATGCAAAATCTGTATTGTTTTTATATTGATAAATTTTTTAAAAAATGAGGGTTTATCCAGCTGATTTAAAACCAGCTGATACTGAATACTGTGCCAGTGTTTGAAAAACGTGATGGATTCGATAAAGGAAACTAAGTTACATGCTTATGGTTTCTCTTTGAAAAGTTTTGCCCTCGTGCTATCTTACAAGAAGGAAATAAAGGATTAAGATTCCCTTAGTCTTTAGTAAAAAATAGATTAAGTTTGCATCAGGAATACCAAAAGGATTAATGAAATCTTTTTTATATCTCCTTGAAAATCTTTAATTCTGCAGGTTATAATACCTTTATGCATGTAAGATCTCTTTCCAAATACTGTTAGGGTTAGGGTCAACTGTTTGAATAATATTTCGCATTATATAAATCATTCATTTCGCACTAATATTCATTAGTAGCTAATCTAGCGAAATTCCAGTTAATGTTTCTCGGAAGAAATGTGGCTGATGGTTTTTTTCAATTCTTGTTGGTCAGCAAAAAAGCCTTCTAAGAAAGTGGAAGTACCAGGAGTCATAAAATGATTTTGTACATATCCAAGAATAAAAATTTGCGTCTTTCTAAACTAGCATGCATTGAATATTTCTCACAAGTAGAGAATGTTTTAAATGGCTATAATGCCTTATACTTCATACTTTTGTAATATGATGTTTTGAATAATCAAAATATAATCCAAAAAAGAATTGCATACTGTTTAAAATGAAATACCAATAAGTTTCTTTGAATTATTTGTGTTAGATAAAAGACCACATAATCTTTATTATAAGTTACCATTCACCCATTTAATGGTTGAGGTTTACATGTAAGCTCAAAACTTTTTTATTTTATTAAAACTTTTTTAATTATTCTTAAAGAATAACTTATAATCTGCAGATCAAACCACTTTTAAAACTACCAACAGTTTGTACTATTACATAAGGCACAAACTCGCTTCATTCTAAAGCTTCACTTACAGTCAAAAATTATGATTTTTAGTAAGTTTCCTGTACCATTTTTATACCAACTTCAAATATATCACTGAAGTAAATTTCATTGAAATTTTAGAAAGTCAGCTAGGATAAAGAAATACCTCTTTGAATAATTGAGAAGTTTCTGTGATAACGTTATATGGCTCCCAAGTATCAACCAATGAGAGCAGCGCACTTTTACTTGTGTCATCTACTGAGTATTCTGATATTTTTCCATTTAATGCTGCAGTTGTAACTAAAACCTAAAAAATTATAAAAGAATGTTTTTACTAGATAATATTATTTCCTCAAAAATTGTAATATATAGCTTGTCTGTTGAATTACATAAAGCTCAAAAGTGGTGGTTATAGACCCCAACTTAAATGTAATCTAAAACTTGCTTAAATTCTCACTTTTTTTTAATAAAGAAAAGTCTTAGAAAAAAATAACCAGATAAACAGAAGAAATGAAAAAGAACAAAGAAAGGCTAGAACACCAGTTTGAGATCTCCTTCTTCATCCTTGAAGAAATTTGATGTTCCAATTATAACATGAACTCTACTGTTTATTAGCCCATTTCCGTTCTGAAACTAAATAATTTCTTAAGCCCTAACCTTTTTTTTATATATGACACTCCTTATATTTTTCTTTTATTATCTTTGTTATCTCAAATGAAATCAAACATGATCATGGAAGAAAACGTCTTTGTTTAGCAAGCAGGTGTACTTACTACGATATAAAAAGAATAATGAATAAACTCTTGGAGTTTTAAACCATCAAAAATGCTGCAACTATCAAATAAAATTTAAGAAAAAATTTATTGCCACAGGAAATCGAATTGACGGTGACAAAATAAAGCCAGCATGGCTTATTGTTTTAAAATTTTGTCGTTAAGGTTCACATTTCACAGTGGCAAAAAATTAGGCCATGCAATTTTTTTAAATTCAGAGGGCTGAAAATACATTAATTATCGCTAAGGTTCGGGAAAAAAATCTTTATTATAACTAAATTTTAACCAATTTATTCTAATTTTATAACCTATCATTTCTCAAATGGAAGCGACATTGTAATGTTTTTAAAAACAAATTTTTTTCTCTGAATTTTAATGTTGCATTAAAGCAAACATGGAAACCACTAACGAAAGTTTATAGAGAACTTATTAGTTAAAGAAATGTACCGGTTTTGACACCTAATAAAAAAGAATGTGTCATTTATCATTTTTATATCTACTATGCATGTATTTTACATATATGTTAAAATGAGGAACCTGGCTATTAAAAGTTGCATGTTGGCATACAACAGTCAAATCATGCGAGTTCCTACACAGGTCAAGTAAAAGTGTTTAGCGCAGCAGCTGATGGGCAAAGACAGAAACTGACCTGTGGTACCTTACGGTAATGAAAATCATTCTTTTACAGAAAAACCATTATCTAGTTGGGAGTACATAAAATATACAAATTTGTGTCTGACTTTGCTTCAAGCTTTCAATTCATTTTTTAGAACATAAAAAACATTTGCTTTATAGAATAAATATAAACACAACGCATTTATTTTTATGAGGTTACCAAAGATTGATGTGTTCACCTGGAACATGCAATATGCCTGCTCCCTACGGAGCACTTTTTACGGTAGCCTCGTTCTAGTTTGTTGACTTAAACTTACGTAGCTTGATTTTTCACTGCTGAATTCAACTAAAGTTCACTCAAAGCAAGAAACATTTAAAACCTTTATGCACTTTTCAAGCAAAAATACTTATTTCTTCTCATAACATTAATGAGATAGTAGCATGTGGTTGAAAGCCAAACAAAATAAATGATGCCAAAAACAATAAATTGTCACAAGTATAATCCTTACATCAAGAATTACCTATTTTGAAAAAGTTAAGGAAATTATTTAATAAAAATCTCCAAAAAAGTATATTTATTCTAAAAAAAGCTATTCAACTCAAAATTTAAGTTGCTTCTTTACCTCAGTTAATACTGTTTGTATCGGTCCAACAAATTTCAGTATTTGAATTTTTTTTGTTATTCCTAACAAATTTTCAGATAAAAAGATGTGAGCTGTCATCTTAAACCAGAGTACAAGACATGCTTTGTCTTTGTTATGACTACTAAGTTGTACATACTGATTAGTAAAGAATGAACCACCTGCTCTACATATCTCAACAAATCTTTTTAAATTTTATAAATTAAAAGATGATATTTATGATATTTATATTTTTGCAGTTTTCTCTTTTTTTATTAATTCGATTTATTTTTCAGGTTTGCTTTATATTCATATTTTATACCGTTACCTCCAAAACTTACTATTCTAACTTATTATTCTTGGTTTAAATATCTTTTTTCCCGGGCACATAGAAATTCTCCCTCTTGGGATTCATACTTCCCTATCCAGCAATAAACCTAGTTACTTTGCGACGTAGCATAGCCCATAAGATTTCATCTATAGTTTGACGAGCAACCAAGTAATGTATTTGAACACAATTAGATTGACCAATTCGATGACAGCGATCTTCAGCTTGCATTAGAACACCAGGTGTATGGTGAAGCTCAGCAAACACAACATGATCAGCAGCCGTTAGTGTTAACCCCTGAAAAAAATAGAGACAATTACATTCAGATGCTCTATCAACTGAGCTATTTGGGTACAAAATGACAAATACTTATCAATGAGCATATTCTCATGAATCAATGTATTTAAAATTTAAACATATATTTAGATATAAAGAGGTTTCCAGAAGTGTTTGAGTGACAATCTCTTGATTTAACAAAGTAAGTGTTTTGTGAAATTAGAATGATCAAGAATTTCATATTTAAAATTACACAGTTTTTTTGTCATTTGGTAAAGCATCAATAAAATACTTCCGTATCAATAATATTCTTCTCTTTAGTAGAAACCAGATAAAGAAAATCTTGTTTGAAATTGCTCTAACAGAATCTTCCCCACAGGTAACCTGGTGTTTTTAACATTTATTATTTTGTAATATTTTGCAAAGTTTTGCGTCTCCTGTAGGAGGGTAGGGACCCTTGCTCATTTATGTGGTCATGGTCTGGTGTTGATCCTCTTGTCTTGAAATTACAGTTTCTATACAAGCTTCACTTTTTTTATATGTTCTTTCCTATTATTAATTTTTTTTTCTTATCATTATTTTATTTACTTATTTACCTATTTTTCTTTTTTTTTTTTTCTTTTTCTATTTTGTTCTTTTAAGTTCGTAATAAATTTTTTAATCAACTGTGGTGCCACCCTCTTTTTGCTTAGTTATACTAGAAGAGTGGCTCCATCCATACTACTATTGGACAATATCAAGACAAGGTCATTCAACAATAACTTATTACAAACTTAAGTATCTACACAAGAACCATAACAATGGTGAAATAGAATATTTCTATGAAGAAATACAACAAGATTTAGATCAAACAAAATCGAATGAAGTTATGTGTGTAATGGGAGATATGAATGCTAAAGTAGGTTCAATACCACACACAACCATGACTGGAAAATTTAATTTGAGTAAAAGAAAAAATGAAGAAGGACTAACACAATTTTGTGAAGAAAATCCACGGTGATCTGACCAGAAACCCGATTGATTACATTATGATAAAACAACACTTCAAAAATGCTGTTAAGCGAGCTAAAACCTTACCAAGAACTAACATCACCTCAGATCACAATTTAGTCAGAATAACAGTGAAGATTAAATTCAAACAAATAATAAAAGCTAAAATAAGAAAACAACTGAATCTTGATCTTAAAATAACAGGGATATAAAGATTACTATAAGTGAAAAATGTATATGAATCTCTAAAGCAAAAAAATAACATTCTATTGTAACATTGATTATAGAAAAGCAAAATAAAAGTAACAAAATTATCAATGCAGTTTCAGGCCAGAGAAATTTAACAAATTTTTTTTTTTTTTTTTTTTAATTTTTGTTTTAAGCTAAATACATATTTTGTGAAGAAAATCCACGGTGATCTGACCAGAAACCCAATTGATTACATTATGATAAAACAACACTTCAAAAATGCTGTTAAGCGAGCTAAAACCTTACCAAGAACTAACATCACCTCAGATCACAATTTAGTCAGAATAACAGTGAAGATTAAATTCAAACAAATAATAAAAGCTAAAATAAGAAAACAACTGAATCTTGATCTTAAAATAACAGGGATATAAAGATTACTATAAATGAAAAATGTATATGAATCTCTAAAGCAAAAAAATAACATTCTATTGTAACATTGATTATAGAAACGCAAAATAAAAGTAACAAAATTATCAATGCAGTTTCAGGCCAGAGAAATTTAACAAATTTTTTTTTTTTTTTTTTAAATTTTTGTTTTAAGCTAAATACATATTACCTGTTTTCTAAATCTATGGGCTCTTAAAACCCGAAAAAAAAAAATCAATTTTTGAAACAATTTTCGAAAAATGGGTCAAACGATAAAGTCCAAATAACTTCAAAGTTGGAAAAAATTTAATGTGCGATTTTGAAGAAAGTATAAAAATATTGCTTTTTAACTTAAAAACATCACATCTGGTTCCACCATAAAAAAATTGGCTGTAAATGTCAACAGATACCCCCTACTTTCATCGAAAAAAATTCAAGAAAAATTGATGTTTAAGACCTAAAATGAGCAAATTTAGGAATATTCAGAGAAAGTACAGCAAAATGAGTTCTTTCAAAAATCATAATTTCTCTACACATAATGCCTAAAGACTTAAGAATGTCCAGAGAAAAACATTAAAGAAAAAAGAATCTCCCAGAAAAAACCACTAAAGACTTAAGAATTTCCAGAGAAAACCACTAAAGACTTAAGAATTTCCAGAGAAAACTACTAAAGACTTAAGAATGTCCCGAGAAAACTACTAATGATTTAAGAATGCCCAGAGAAAGTCACAAAGGACTTATGAATTTCTAGAGAATACTGCTAAAACTTTACTTAAAACTTTACGAAAAATATGCTATTAATGGGCAGGCAAACAAAGACATGGGTGATTTCATATGAAAATTTGGTTCTGCATATAACCCAGAAACTTTCTTAACATTTCAGAAGAATTACTAATTGCAGAGGAAAATATCAATTTTTGGGCATTTATGAAACTTAAAGCGAATTTTTAAAATCACTAACAAGCCAAATTTTTGAAACAAAATTTTCTAAAACTGCCAGAATCAGAAACAGAAGAAAACAAAATAATCACGTGGAAAATGGTAAACGTATATAATTTATATGTAAAGGTAAAAGTGCTAAAATTAATAATGAGGTAATAGCAAGAAATCTACAAGTTGTCAGGAAAATAAAAATATCAAATTATTAACGTTTAACAAAAAAAAACAAATTATTTTCAGATTAGCAGAGAAATAGAGAAATTATGCTAGACTTACTGACATTGATACAGACAAATCCAGGTAGGCTTTAAGAAAGAGGTGGAGAATGGTTACAACAAGCACTACAAATTTCATGAAGTATACCTTAAATCCCTATTTATTGCTGAAAAAATGCTTTAAACTAAATTTGCCTTTCATTTGCAAGAGATCGATTATTTTAAATGACGGTTTAGAAATATATTTTAATGTTTATGTAAGAGAAAGATTACTGCATATGAGGCTCTGTGCATTATTCTAAAGTTTGATTTAAAAATAAAATTAACCTGTTTATACCAGAGAACTATTATTCTTTTTAAACTCTTTGAACTATTTGAAACTATAAAATTTAAAATGAAATGCTGGTTACCGTTGATGCAGCTTGAACACTTAACACAGCAACGCGACAACCTTTGTCGTGTTGAAATCTCTCAACCAAAGGGCCTCTCTGTGATGTGGATACACTTCCAGTGATAGCAATATACTTTACTTTCCTCAAACTGAGAGTTTGACACACAGCTTGCACCATAGTCTTGTGGTAGCAAAAAACAACAAATTTGTTTGGCATACCATCAATAAGGTCACCTATGTATTTCTGTACAGCCCCAGCCTGTAGAGAAATAATCATCGTTCAAATAATCATCGTTCAAATAATCATCGTTCAAATAATCATTTCAGCCCGAAACGAATTAATATTATTCCAAAAAAAATCCCCAGAGAAACATCTCAGGCAAAAATAAAAGGAAAAAGACCTGCAAATTATTAGCACTATGGATTTACATGAATGTCCATACATTATAAATTTGCTTTTTTTATAGCTGGAATATACCAACACAAATGACCACTTGGCCATGTTTTCAGGAATTGGCTAAAGTTTAACAGGAACCATAGAGGTTACTTATGACTCTATTCTCCTCATCAGTTATTCAAGTACATATGAAAAATAAAAGAAAAAAAACACACTTTAGCAAGTGCAGTTTCGCAGAAAAGCTCGGTAAACGGCTGTGCATAATCAAACTTCGAAGGAGGCATTCCAGTCTTTGGGTCAACCATCTGTTTTAACATTTTCCGAATTTTGGAAAATTTCTTGGAAAGTTCCTGGAATATCAAAAAAATTGAAATAAGATCCAGAATTTAATACATTTCAAAAAAAATTTACAAAATGAATTTTAATAAAATTCTGGAGAAACTTGACTAATACATTTTAATGTTTTGAAGGAAGAGTATTTCACAATTTTTAGTATTTTATATCACTACTATTATTATTATCTCTCAAATATCTAAAAATAACTTATATCATCAAAAACAAAAAATTTTAAAACCAGGCTAATCAAACTTTAAAAACTGTTTTGAAAGGTCTGACAACAATAAGAGAAAAACAATCATTTAGGACTGGGACCTAATTAAACTTTCACAACAAACAATCTAGGGAGGGGACCTAAAAAACTACAGCAACAGAAGGTTAGGGATAGGCTTTGAAGAAACTTCAAAACAGCATTTTTATGGTTGAACCAAAAAAAAAACTCTTTAAAAAAGAATTTTAAAGGGATGCACCATGTTTCCAACTTTTAAAACAGGGTTAGGTCACTATCAACTTTTGCAGCAGCATCGTTATTGGTGCACTGAAATTGAAATTTTGTCGAGGCATATAATAAAACTAAAATTTTGCTAGGAAACAAAATTAGCCAAGAAATGAAAAATGTAGTTACCTTTTTATACTTATTATCAGAAGGAATTTCAAAAATAATCTTTGTCCGCCTTTTAACAGGTAGTTCATGTAACACCTATAAAATTAATTTTGTAAAAATTTTATAAATTTTGTAGCTAAAAGTATTTCCGATGGCTCTTAAACTTTTTACTCCTTAACCTTAATCCTACCTCCAAGAAACAAAGTTTCCAGAAACTCCTGTAGAGAAAATGAAATTTTTGTCTGAATCCATGCATTGGATTCCTCGATGTTAAAAGAAAGGATAATTAAAAAAAAATTTTTTTTTTGGAAAATTTTAATTAATTAAATACCTTAAAGCTTACATGATTACCACAAAAGCTCTGTTCTGAGTTCAAAAGGCATTATTTCATATGAATGTAAAATTATTTGCAACATACAAGTTTATGGTATGTCATCATGACACGTATTTTCCATCAATTTCATCCCGAAGATGATTAAATTTAAATTATTAAAAAAAAAAAGAATTAAAACTCTATTGTTTTAGTGCCACTTAAACCAGTAAACTCATTGAGAAAATGCATCTGTTGTCAATTGTGAAAAAATATTTGCTCTGATTAAAGACAAATAAAGTGGCGAAAATGAACTTTTGACGTACACCAGATGCCATACATGAATTTGCTGAGTACTTTTTAGAAATAAATTCAATGTATAACAGCTAAAAATTAACAAGTATATGAAAACAAAAATTTTTTCACAATTTATTTCTGCTCTAAATTTTCATGAGAATTTTAGTCAATAAATTCCAAATAAAAAAAAATCTGTCAAAGTGTATGCGAATTGATTTAAGCAACTTGAATTGCAAGTAAGCGACTGGTTGTGCTCAGTGAATCTGCTAGAAAACCAGGGCTGGATCAGAGCTCAGAGACTTACTTGACTCTTGGGATAAGAAAGAACTCAATGCCCACAAAGTCGTTAATAGCATTGGCACCAAACCAACGATCAAGTTCTCCGAGAGACATGGCTGTCCGGTTCGTTAGGAGTTAAACTTTTTAATACTGTACTTTATCATTTTATCTCAGGTTAAACCTTTTTCTTATATAAAACTAAATTTAAAATCTAAAAATTAATTTTTTCAATTAATCAAAAATATAGAATTAGAAAACTAGTCTTAACACAAAGGAAAAGGATATAACATATAAGATCTGGTAAAAAAGCTTATGACACACACACACAATAAAAAAGTTTAATAATCAATCATAATTAGAATATCTTCTGTGTTTCTGTTTGAGGAAACTTAAAATTATGGTCTAGGGACACACTACCTTTGACGAAAGATTTTGGACTGAGAAAATATAAGTACAACTATAGTAATGTAATCAAAACCAAAAATTTTTGCTAGATGAAGTCATATTATGAAGATACTTATAAAAAAAAAACAAGAAAATTCTACAAAGAGAAAACAAATAGGTAAAAGAGACAACAATTAGGTAAGTATGGAATTGAATTTCATATGAGGTACAGCTATCTCCTGTCAAGTCTTTTAGTGTTAGACAGATTTTGCTTCATTTTCTACAATTACTTCCTTGTCTGGCAATCCTTGAAAAACTATGCAAATCTTTCATATGCAGCAGCTCAAACAATAATTTTTTTGAAATATGTTGTTTCAGAAAAAATGTTGGGTTATAAAATAATTAAAATCTTTTATCTCAAATTTTCCAAAAGGTAGGTAAGTCCATTTACTAAAAAAGTTAGGAATTTATGGCAAAGCTTCAGATGTAATTCAATTTCTTACCTTAAATATATATTTTTAAATGACTTCCATTTTTTCTTAAAATTATATTTCAACTGCCCAGAAATTACTTCGAAGCTGTATTTTAATTACTCCCTATTTACTTTAAAACTATATTCTAATTGCACATACTCTAATTAAGTTCTTTCCATCTGTTTGATATATTTCTTAAAGCTGCTTTTTAATTGGGCCATATTTTGCTTGCAAAACTATGCCTTGATTGGCCAGTATTGTTTTCCTCAAAACAAATTTTGGCCAGCCTAAAAACTGCACAAGTATTCTCGATATTATTCGAAACTGTTTAACCGATATTTTGATTGCTTAGAATTTCACTCAAAACTATTTTTTGATTAGAGAAGTTGACCTATTACTGAAAAAGTTATACACAAACTCTCTGATGCGATAATCTTAACCCTTTCACTCCCTGTGGCCCGCTGAGCGGGTCATAACTTACCGTCCGATTTTCCCTGTGACCCGCTGTGCAGGTCATAACTTGCACTCCAATTTTCCCTGTGACCCGATGTGCGAGTCATACAATCGGCGGCGATTTGCACAAATAGACTGACAAATTTACCATAGCCTGAAA
>JAUZNK010014567.1:0-22556 GCA_035046665.1 Euphysa ruthae | reverse complement strand
ATATATATTCAAAAAGAAAAATATCACTCCGAGCCTTGTTGAGCAAAATACTGCGTGATTCCACTTCCAAAAGAGCAGTTCATAGTGATAAAGCAATAAATGCCTTTAAAAGCAGAATAGTGTTTGATTTCCTAATTTTAATTGCCCCATTGTAAAAATTTTTCATCAAATCGTTTTTAATTTCTAAATTTGATTGATAAAGTATTGTTTTTAAAAAATTAATTTCTATCTGAAAAAAAACATAATTCTTTGATAACCCAGTCTTTTAAAACAATTTGGCTGATAATTTTTATGTTTCTACTTATATTTCTAATTATATTTCTTTAATGAATACGTTATCTTCTTGTAATTAAATAGTATTTCCAAGTTAAAACAGTATCCTTTTTCATGTTAATAAAGTCTACTTCCACTATTCTATTCCTAGCTCTTGAAAGATTCGTGAATTTTTTTGACATAAGAAATATTTATTCTTGCTAAATGTCATTTAAAAGTGTTGGTCCATCAGGTGCTTGAAAATTCGATCACGAAGATAACTTCTAGTGAGTTAAAATCTAAAAACTCTAATTTATAAAATTTTAAAACGTAACCTTTTAAATATGGTTTTATCTACGTAGAATAAAGGCAAAAATTCAAGGTATGATATGTTAAACTGAAAAAGCGATGAAAACCAAAAAATAGCCTTCTATTCTTGGTATTACATTGTTTTGTTCGAGAAAGTCATCGCATGAAAAAAATTTGTTAAAGCCATGAATGAAGAGATTATTTCTTGTCTAATTGAAACTCAACTCTGCTTTAAAATGTTATAAATGCAATATTATTTTGTAAAATTTCGAGCAACTCATTGATTTAACATTTTAACTCGACCAGTCCACTGATTTCTCAATAATTTTTCTTCCCACATGTTTTTTTTTTCTGTGGATTTTGCATAGAACATTCGCTTGACCTAATAAAGTTTTACAACAAATGTGTTAGAACAGAGTTTTTAGTGTTTTTTGTACCATTCTTCATGCGTTAAAATGTTACAAAGGGCAACTCCTAACTTTATTACTGTTTGCAAAAATGTTACAACAAAAACTTTAATAGATTTTTCAAGATCCATAGGAATTCATAAAACATAGATTATTGCTAAATTTAGAAACTTTCCCTGCCAGAAACGTTTTTTTTTTTTTTTTATTTTCTTTGCAAATTTAAACCAGTTCTTCGAAAGTTTTCGTCTTTGAAAATTTGTAACACTCATCATAAAATATTTTTCGTGATTTTAATAATGATGCTCTAAGGTTGTCTACATTTTATGAAGGATTTATTGCCGTTGTTAACTTTTTTTTATTGGAGTGAATTGATTGAAAACAGAGGGAAACATAATTGAAACTTTTATATATTATCAACTTTGAGTGAGCTCTGGGTAAAGTTCATTTTTAAGTTCTATATGTAAAGAAATTAAAATTTATTTTCTTGGATCTTGTCATTCACCAAATTTTCAAATTCACAAATTATTTTAATTTTCGACTTGCGAAAGTTTCTGCCAAAAAATTCACGTTTTTTTTTCTTCTTCATCTTCTTTTAGCTCATGCTTGCAAAAACATCTATCCAAGAAAGAGTATATCTATTAGTTTAACGGAAACTATCAAATTCTATAAAAAAAATTTTCGCAAAACAAAATTTTGCGAAGGACCTAACGCGGATACAAACTCTGAATTTATTTCACGCTTACCCTTTTTCTTTAACTTTTGAACTCTTATGTTTTAGGTCAAAAAAGGAGACGACGGGATTGTTATATACCGTGCCCAAATGATTGCATCACCACTCCTTGGTCAAAGTGGTCCGACTGTTTTGGAATATGTTCAAGAAACAACCAATCATTGTTGCAGAATGGTTATACAATTAAAACACGTACAGTTATACAAAATGCGCTACGCAATGGAAGGAAATGTCCTGATAACCTTTTCCAAAAGAAATTTTGTAAATCGCCGAAATGTTTTTCCGTTGGAACCATGGTATCACAGTACGTCATTTATGCATTAGAAAAAATCATAGCCTATTCGAAAAGGAAAATAAAATAATAAAAATAATAGTAAAAAAAATTTTTTATATTGTTAGTTCGAGATTTTCAATTCAAATGCGGCTTTTAACGGTTTTTGAAAAATGTACCTTTAATCCGCGACTAAATTCGCTACTAGAAGAAAAATAAATGGGACGTTTCGCATAATAAGCAGTAATTTGTGCGTTTTTCATCGCTAAGAACTACTTGTCAATATATAATTCATTTGATAAGGTTTTTTTTGTTATTTTAATAAAACCTGAAAAAAAAAAAAAAAAAGCGAGGTGAATATGTCCGAACAACCAGTGTATTATTTGTCAAATGAGCACTTATCTGAAGTTGCAACGAGAGATACGTCGTTTGAGTATAATTTCATAACAAAATTTAAGAGAAAATAGATTATATATGACGACTTGCTACTTCTAAGCAACTCTGAACTAATCTCCAATCGGTATTGATAAAAAGTAATAAAATCCGCTTTTTAAAAAAAAAAAAAAAAAAAAAAAGTAAAATTACTATATTTCAAGGTTGTGCTTTTTAATAGTTAAGGAGTGAAAAAAAGGTGCAAGGCACTTGAAATATGGAGTTATTTTGTTTCAATACTAACGAGAAAATAAAATCGGAAGTTAAATTATAGAAATTGCGTTTGAACATTCAACATTTTCAATATATTTTGATAATTTCCTGGTTAAATATCTTTTATATGATAACTACCTGATATAATATATTTTTTTTTTTTACATCATAGTTCCCTGATAAATTATTTTTTATATAATTCCGTGAAAAAAAAAAAATATATATATATATTTTATATGATAATTCCCTAGTATTAGATGGAGGTTTGAAATTGGACACCTTTTTCTGAAAATTGGGTTCAAAACCGTTATTCTTATTTTTTTGTAGCGTCTAACGTGTAGCGAATTAACTTATACAAACTTCTTTTTAAATTTTTGCCTCTAGTGCTCATTGAGCAAATAATTTATGTTTGTAAATATTTATTTATTACTTGCTTATTTAGCCAGAATTCATTCCAGCGGTCAGATGGACTTCTCCTTTCAAAAGGCTGTGATCGAAAATCAACATTTTATTGCGTGTGTCCACAACCTCATACTATATGTTTAAGAGATGATCTTTGCAAATGTGACCATGGTTATAAGCCTATATTTAAATCAAAGACACTGACAGTCAATTGTATACCAATATTTGTAAATAAAACAACTTTAAATGTTCATGTTAAAAGTAAGTAACATATTTTTGATTTTTTTTTCTGGTAATATTTCTTGGTGTTGCGTATTTCATCAAAATTTCCTTAATAGTATCAATTTACATACATGCTTTACCATTATTCTATGAGGTAGGTGTTATTTTTAAGAGAGACGCAAGTTTCTTGACATACTGAATTATGCCTATGTAATTTCTAAAGGTTTCTAGAGTTTTTGATCTTTTGACCTAATCATACATACATATTATAGTGTGAAAATTTTGCATATTCTGGTTAGAACAAAAATCGCCAAATATAGAGACCATTTGCAGAATTTAACACAAAAGAAATTTTTAAAGACTTGCAATTGCAAAATAAATAATATAATTTTGTGATGAGAATCACAATTCTGATCACAACAATAAAGATTGCAACGTGAATTATTTTTATAGATTTTAATGAGGTCAGATCACTTTAATAGGTTTAATATTAAGGGTGATCCGGAACTTTACACGATCACTCCATTAGTTAGTATTTTTGACTGCCAAAGTAGTTCACTAAGCTGCATGAAGACAAAATAGATCTCATACATAGTCTAGTGAGAGGTTTGAGGAATAGACTAAACTAATCGTTCGTACAGGGTGGCTACTCAAATTTAAAAGTAAAATTCAAGGTGTTTTTTTACTCAAAGCAAAAAATACACAAGCAAGAAAACATAGAAGAAAAGTACTCAAGCGCAGAGAAAATTTTCTACAAAACTGTTACTTTATCCATTAACACCAATATTACTAAAATTGCAAGATTTAGCAACAATCCCCTCCCCCTCCATTCAAATTTGCACCGTTGCCCCTGTACCTTAGAGAAAAACTGGTAAAAAAACTGAACAGAAAACGAATTTAAAATATATTGAATTACTCATCTTTCTATTTCAAATTAGATATTGCTTTTTTAGCGACAGAAATCCCATAAATCTTATATTGAAATATTTGTTAGGATATAATACACTGGCCGAATACACTGGCCAAATACACTGGCCAAATTAAATCATAATGCACTGAGGAAAGTAGTTCATAACACACTTACCAAAGAATAACTATATTTCAGTTATTAACATGATGTCGAACAGTATGAATACTACCAAAGCAATTAACAAATCTTAAAAATATAAAGCATTCAAAGAAAAATAAATGCGCTGAACTAAATAGAAGCTTCATGACAAAATAACAATACGAAATAATGTTCACTAAAATATAACAGACATGTTTACACATTCTTTAGCTCATCTTCTAAAAAAGTCTGCGCACTATGTAGAATTTCCAATGTTTTCTTTTTTCTTTTACGGATGCCCGAAATACAGTTTCTTTTGATAGCAGTTCCATGCTGTTCTTATGCACTGCTTCAATGCTATATTTGTCTATGTCACTAGATAACGAAATGAAGCATGCATCCAAAGTATCCTTTCTGTGTTTGACATCAGTAATTTCCTCAAGTTTTAGTTTTCCTTTTCTTTCTTTTTCATTTTATGCAGATTCATCTTTTTTACTCTCAAGTTCACTAGCATAATGCTAATGGACCATTCAACAACTTTTCTGTTAGCCACTACTAATTGCAAACTCATGAACTTTGGTGCTAAGAGAAGTCATGTGGTCATATAAAGTAAGTTGGGAGATTAGTGATTTTTGTCTCAATTATTCAACCAAAAGTTCTTTATTGACACTAAATCCTCGCTCAACTGCACTTGGGCCATGTGAAAGTGTAAATAAAATTTTAGATATTACCCAAAAAGCAGCGAAATTCTTATTGCGGTGTACAAGCAACGCAAGGGATTTGTCTAATCTGTCAATTTTATAATCAAAATTGAGGAACTTATCTCTGTTTTTCATTTGCTACACTATCAAGAAACTCATCAAAGTGCTGTTACGCGCCATCAGCAATTCGAGCTGACACTCACTGACTAGTAAATAGTTTATCTGCTAATACATTAAACATTCAATCAAAATCTCTATTCTTGTTAGGCCATTCTTCAAGCATATATACAAGAAGTATAACGAACAATCGCTTATTTCAGACGGTGCCTCTCTTGAATTTTTTCAGGAATTGCTACCAAAATTAATGCAAACTGTTCCTTGGACTGTTGCTTTTTATCGTCACTTTTGTAAACCGTCGTAAAATTTGCTTGGGTGCAGTACCTATATCAACTAATTCTACAGCAAGTTGATTTTCTCTTTTGGACACTTTTATAAGCTTTAATGATGTATCAGCATTTTCAAGAATTTATTTTTTTATGAAAGTTTTTGCCATCTTTTTATACATTTGAAAGAAAGGGAGAAAGGGTACTAAAGGATTATCTGATTGAAATAAAACGAAGTTCTTTAAATATACTCGCAACATACTTAAATTAAACTTCGCAAGAATTAAACTATCACGGTAATGAGTGATTAATGTAGTGTATAACTTGTTTTGCGGGCGTTCGCTTTTAGAGAATCTTTCCCGATACTCAACTGTCTTCACCACATTGCTCCATAGAGATATTGCTCTACTAATAACAGCCTCATCTTCAATCCACCGTGTTAAGCAGAACCTAAAATAAATTATTGAACTTGTTGAATCAGATTGTAGCATATATATGGTGTCCACACACAAAAAAAAACTTTCAAATTCCAGGGCATTTCAGGATATTTTGCCTCTTTCTCCAAGACATTGGAGAGAGATTTAATAATTCCTTGCATTAAAGTAATTAAGAGGTAGAACAAATATGCCATGTAGAATAGACAGAAAAACTTGACTAAAAATTATACAGCTTTCAAAATTCCAGGACATTTTCATATTAGTATGGAAATTACAGGACAAAAGTTAAATTCCAAGACTATAGCCACCTTAACATAACTTAAATAAAAACATAAACATTACTTAGTATAACCAACATAGATGAGACGAACTAGTTTTTGATTGATGAAACTGTTTTCTAATCTTATGACAAATTAGGTTAAGGAAATGTTTCCGTAAAATCATTTTTAAATGTTTTACATATTAAAATCAAAAGATATTTATACCGAAATGCATCGCTTCCATTCATTCGAATATATATTTCTCATCTTGCAGGACAATCATGAAATATTTACCACGTGGCTTTCAATATTTTACCAATCTCCAAACCATGAACAATGTGCAATCCGCAACTTCCGATATTAATAAAAGAAGACTATTCTTTTTCCTTCTTGTGGTTTTGGATTAATGTTAATACCTTCCAGTTTGTAGAAGGATCATCCATAGATAGCTGTAATATCTTCTCATTGGGAAGTTTGTTTATTGCAAGGTGTAGTTCACTAAGAAGCTTTTCCGCATTTGGTCTTTTCAAGAATTGGGAAGTGAGATATCGTGGCTTTACAATGCTTTCGATTTCATCCCAAAAGCGGATAACAACATTCATTTGTTCTTCTTGGAAAGCTCTATTCATGCTCTAGTCAAATGATACTGATAAGAATGGCACTGATTTAGATTTAATTGTTTTAATTAATTCATCTTTGAAAAAAAAAGGTGCAATTACATAGTTTATAAAATAAGCACATTTAGTTTTCCCGAGCAGAAAATGGTTTAAAATTTCACTATCGCTAAACCTAACTCTGAATAAGTTATTTAAATACAAGTTATAAATATAAGATTTAAATCATTACACGATCTCAATGGTGAATGCGTCATGACTACTTTTAAGGCCCAAAGTGTTTCAGTCCCCATGGCATTAGCAGATAAAATGGAACTCTCAATTTCACTTAAACTTTCTGGTTTTGCTTTAGAACACCTAGAAGCAATTGTAGCAGCTGGAAGAACTTTGTTGTTTGGATTTTAAAAAAATTTGTCCAAATTTTTATTTTTTTCAATGTTTTTTTCCTGTTGCATGACTTTCCAAAGCACAAACACACAATGCCTATAATCCAAATTCATTGCAGCGCATTGTAAAATTTCACATCTTTTTTAGAAGAAGCTCTGGCAATCTATGAGGGGTACTTTGAATCAGTGGGCCACTCATCCAAAAAATTTGATAAATAAGACTTTGGCACTAACTTGCTTACAAAATATAATGATTTAAAATAAATAAAACCAAGCTGTTTTATACAAAATGTTACAAACTTATAATTTTCCAACATAAAAATTGCAACTCTCCTGGATTTTTTTACTTACATATTTTTTCTTATAAGCAACAAACTCAAAACAGACTTAAAACACAATAGCTAGGAAACAACAACAACAAAACATATAGATACATAAGTAGTAATACAGCAAGTCAAGTCGAAGATATGCACCATCAGATACAAACATTTTATTCAAACTTTCTGCAAAACTAAACAATTTTAAAGCAAATAAAATATCTCACTCTTTGTGGTGATGGTTAAGTATAATCACATAAAGAAAAAATAATATCTAGTTAAAAAAAAGTTACAGGTGTTTTGGCTAGAAATCATCTGGAAAAACAAATTTCTAGGGGTAAAAAAAAAAAGTTTCAGGTTATTCAAGGCGCAGGTAAAAATAAGTTTAGGTTATAGGTTATATTTAAGTTTAGGTTATACTAGTGTAAGCAAATATTTCTTTCAAAAATCAATTATTTAAATAATATTTTAACAGCTTGCTAATTTCGTTCAATTATTCGTTTATTTTACAGAACAAACGATGTCCAAATCAACCATAGCAGTCATTATCGCTCTGGCATGCTGTACTTATTTGTTATTAAGTATAGCCTTTATTTATTTGTACAGATGGTGAGTGTATTACACTAATTCTTTTACTAAACTTATACTTGCATTAAACACCTCATTCAATAAGCGCCTCTTCCTCATTACCACAGCCCTGCATTTCAAAACAATAAAATTTAATTATTTGGAAGTAAACAAGTAAGTGATGGTTAGCAAAGATTTTTTGTAACTTTTTGTTTGTTTTACAGAAAATTACTTTGGTACTTACTAGTAATTAATAATTAAGGGAATTAAAGGTTAAAAACTAGTAAAAAACTTTAATTAAGGTGACAGGAATAAACCTAGAACAAATATTGATCGGTTCCAAGTAGCCTGCCAATTAATTATGTTTTAATTTTAAACTTTTTTTTTTTAATCGAAGAACATATAATATAAACTTTATAGTACAAAAAAAAGTCAGACAAAATTGTTAGTTGAACAAAACATTAATCACTTTGAAAAATTTGGTCACATTTTTCCGACTAATAATTTCGATTTTTGGTAACTTTAAACTTTAAGCATGATAGACAACTTCACTATTTTATGATTGTTTTTTAATATGCGACAGAATTGTAAAACAAACGGGAAACTAAAAAGAGGTAGTGTATGTGAATGTTGGAAATGCGCAAAAATTTCCTATGTGTAATAACTCTCAAATTTCTACCACCAAGCATGCCAGAATTTTTTTGGTGAACAAATTTGCTTGAGTTCAAATTTTACACGACGTAATAAATAACACTCTAAATATTACGGTTCCGGTATTAACTTAGTCAAATCTTATTGCACTCAAGTTAATAAAGTTGACAAAACCTGCTAGTGTAAAGGGTAACATATTAAGTGACGTTAACGCAGTAATTTTTAACTATACCACTTAAAAAAACATTTACAAATTTCAGGGTAAAAAAGAAGTATCTCGAGCTATTCCAAAGGCGGAAGGAAGGATTACTGGACACATCAATATGCACCAATGAAGATATACCAAATTTAGACTTTATGAAATCTGTTCGAGGACAAAGACATCTTTTATCTCAACGTTCAAATAATTCAACCATCAGTGGTATTTCATCTGAATGCACTTTAGAATTTCAAGAATATAAAATCGGTTGTGAAATTGATAATATTTATGAAACGTCTTACGAAGTCACCAATCTCTCGCCACCACTCTTATAACAAAAGTGTGAAATATTTAAGATATAATTTGAGTATGTTAATATGTAATATGTAGTATTGAAACATAAAAAGAAAAAGTTTGTAAAATGATAATAAACATTTATTGATATGTCGTTTCAAATTTTATTTAAGCAAGTGATATTTTATTTATAAAAAACACCGTGAACTTGCCAATAAATAGAGTTTCTCATTTTTTTGATTATCTAACCTGGATTTAAAATAAATTGCTCAAATCATAAATAAAGTATGAAGTTATCTTTAAAAATATAGTTAAACTAACCATTATAAATACACAAACTAAACGTATTTTACTCATTTCTCCGGTCCTATACGTATCTGTTAAACTATTTTTAAAAAGCCTATAACAATATGATTTGAGTTGAACTTGTTGCAGAAAACGAGAAAATAAATAGAACAAATGCGAATAAGTCTAAGAATTCGTTCCAAAGAAAAGTATCGCTAAAAGGGTTCCAGCGTACCAGCCTCCTTTATTCTAATATTACTGTTCAAATGTTGATGAGTTTAAATCTCGCCCTTTTACTTAAAGATGCTACAGAACATCTAACGTTACTTGGTTTCATGGTCAGGATAAAATGGCGGAGGGGGATAAAATATTCAACAGTTTTTCGTCGTATTTATTTTATTTCCTGACAGCAAAAATTTGTTACCCATGCTATTTTCTCAAATTACCTAGTTTAACTACTGTATTTTTTGTAAAATACAATTTATGAAAAACATTTCAAAGAAGTCTGTTAAATGAACAAAAAATCCAAAATGTTTTATAACACGGTGTGGGGGTAAAGACATTTCAAAGTCACAAGAAAATTAAAAGGCTACTTGAATTTATTCCTTGATGCTCGTTCGTATCCTCCGTGAAGAAAGATGTGAAACAAAATGCAACATGCTACAAAATTTTCCAACAGCCACCGTCCCCACTGAACTCCTGTAACAATTTTGATACGCCCTCCCACTCCCAAGACGTGTTGTATTTTATGAAAGACTTCTAAGTTTTAATATAGATGAATTTTTGTAGATTACAATAATGTATCAACGCTAATTCTGACTATTTTTACCACCCTCTTGTTATGAAACATAACATTTGAGTCCATGTTTACCAAGAAATGAAAAATGCATACATGGAATGAAATGCATCATTATTTTTCAATATAGTTAGTTCATTTTTCCTGATTAGAAAGAATCTTTACGGCGACAAATCAGTTTCATTTCCTCACCCCACCAACCCCAAAATAAACGTAACGACGCATAACAAATTATGGAAACCCCATTCCACCAGCCGTTACGTAATTTTTAGACGGCTCCTTTAGGTGTCTAATATTTTCGTATTTTAAATAGTTTTAGTTTTTTTTTGAAAACTGTATTTTAATACTTCTAGTTACAATAAAACTTTTACTCATTCCTGTATTTTAAACAAAAATTTCTGATATAAACACATCACATTATTTTGAGTTATAAATAGCCTTTATTAATGAAACGCAGCCATTTTTGGTTTAAGGTGAAAATTGTCTACGTAATCATAAAAACAGGCCTTGCCAACTTGAAATATTTAAGCTATCAAAATTTAACATTAAAGTGGAGTAAAAAAAAATTATTCATAAGCGTTGATATTTCTGTCCTTCGAGTGCACTTTCGCATATTTCAACCATTTCACTGATATTGGTATCGCTTGATTTGGGGACGAGAAAATGTCTTAGAAATACTTTAAGACCTTCACGCAATAAAGATAATTTTTCGGTTGAAGAGATCCGTAGGAATATCGATCTAAACATAAAAGCAATACAAAAAAAAAAGAAGTAAAATTTTGGAAAAACTAAAAAAAATCAGTTTTAAAAGAACGATATTCTTGTATCATTGTAAAAAAATTTAAATAATGCAAATGCACTTTTAATTCCATCAACCCAAACAACGCTTGGTATTCCAATTTCCTATGAAGATGACAATTAAAATGCAAGCGCAAGTAAGTCACTCCACTCTATGAGAAATATTGCTCAAAGGGTGGTTATTCTTAAGGAATTAAAAAAATTTAAGATTTTTCTAGAAAACTTTCATAAATATGGAAAAGAAAAACATTAGTATAGTTCGATTGACATACTGAGGCAAGGAAGGACTTAAAAAAAAAAAAAAAACTGGTACGGATGCACTGGCAGGCAATGGAGCTGACTGATATTGGTGTGGACGGAAGGATTATTTGTATTTTCAAGCCAAATTTTTCATACTCTTGGATTTAAAGGCTAGAATTCAATAAAATCTTTAACGCCCAAATCTTTAAAACACCCAATATTACAAAAATTACCTCCTTAGCGATACTCTTGCTAAGTAAATACGGTTTAAAGTACTATTTAAGCGGCCTCATTACCATGACAGAAATCCCCTAGGTAACCGCTGCTAGCATTGATTCTATCTTCATGACTCAAAGAGAAAAATGTTTCCGTTCTGACGATTTAAACTTTTTCGTGCTCAACAATACTTAAATAGCTGTACCAAAGAATAATAACTTTTTTGTGTAACTCATATAATTAGAAAATCCTTATATTAAATTAAAAAGTTCTAGGTAGGTTCTAGATTGCTAAACGTTCCTGAATATAAAAAATTTCCGGCTCACACCTTATTAATTTATAAGATTTTAAACAAATCATTTTTTAAATGGTTTCTTAAGCATAAGTATAATTTCAGAAAACATGAAACTTACTCTACAACTTTTCCAGAATGTTTTGTCAAAATCGTGGTAAAAAGATCGACGAAAAATAATATAGAAGGTTTGTCCAATGCTCCAAAGCTAACTACCTAAATTAAAAAAAATTAAATAAAATGGTTCCGACTCAATTTCAAATTTCCGTAAAATTGGAAGAGGCGTAAATGAAAATGTTCATGTTATTCTTACTTTTGATTTTAAATTATCTACAGCGAGTTAGAACTGATCACCATTTTGACGCTAATCTACTTGACTATATTCAAATAGATTTTAAAGTTACACCTTGTGCGGACCAATCTATGCGAAAAAATAAAAGAGGTGTCAGGAGTTTTTTTTAACTCTAAAAATAAACCAATTTGAAGTTATTAATGGCATTATTTATGGTTATTTACTATCATTTCTTGAATAAATCGTTGAAGGGTAGTTTAATTAATTTGTAAACCTTATTTTTAAAGTAAATATTTTTGAAAAACGGTTTTTGCCACTTAGTGAAGCTTTTCTTCGGCTAGTAATTAAAAATATATATATATATTTCGGAATACATGTTTTAGTTTCGCAAGGGTTAAATTTTCTGAATAAATTAAACAATATTCTGTTAAAAAAAAACAATATGGCCGCTAATATTATGATTTTTCAAGAGCTCTATTCCATAAAAATGCAATATTCTTCTGTTGCGTTGAATTGATTTGAGCATTTTTACAGTGAAAAATCGAGAAAATCTTACATAGTGCAAGACACTGTACCCTTCGTTTGCATAGCAGTGTTAGAAGACAAATTTTTGTGTTAACTTGTCATTTAGGTAACAAAAGACTAAAAAAAATGAGTTCCGAGAAAATTTGTCACCCGGTACCTGCCAAATGACGTCATTGTTTTTACAGCCACAAAAAAAATAGAACTATAGTCTATACATTTGGACATATCGGTGCACAAATATCATTCTTATGATCAATCCAAGTGAAGCAGAAAGACTAGGTTAGTAATGAGTCAAGTGCCTCACCATTCAAATTCGTGCTGTAAAACAAAACCTATGTAAAACAGGTAGATTCTGTGTCAGACCTTTAACCACGTATTCCTGAGAAAAATTTAGTTAATCTGTTAAAATGTGACAATAGCACTCCACGTACAAAATTAAATTTTAATTAAAGGCTGTGTTATTATTCGAAAAAAATATACACAGTAAAAACCGTTGGAAAGTTGTCTCAAGAAACTATTGCTATGGTTAAATACAAAAAATATCATGTTGAGGCCTTCAATATTTTAATATAAACAAAAAATTTTAGCTATAAAAAAAAAAAAAAAAAAAAAACAGTAAAATAGTTGCCAAAAATCAAGAAAAAAAGAAAAGATCAAAATTCTAAGCAAGACAAAATTCTATAAGCTGTATAAATATGTAGCAGATGTGAAATACATATCGAATCTATAAAACATAAACAGGGTCCATATACGTACACAAGTCTTTGAAACAACTCCTAATCTCCTAATCATTACCATTACATAATATAATTTTTTAGTCCTTGAGAATTAAGCTCTGAAATTTATTGGAGATGTAAACTATGTAGACTATTTCCACTTTCCAGATAGTAAGTTAGTTTATTATATTAGTTTAGAAAGCCTATTTTTAAACTCATGTGTCACGTTTTGTTGCCGACCTTTTGACTGTATGCTAAATATAGTGCTTGATGCGAGAGCAGTTTATCATTTCCTTCAATAATACTCAAATATTATTATATATATTATTCTCAGCTATATACAAAGAACAGGTTTCAAAGTCGGCCTCGAAGTCTTCATGTTATTGTTTAAACTATTCAAAATTTCTGTTGTTCGTGAAGAAATTTCTAGAATAACGTGTGGCGATTTTTGAAAAACATGGTTTAGATATAAGTTCATCAGTGGCAAATATAACATCATGTGTGCTTCCACGCATTGATTCATGTTTTCCATAAAGGATTTGACCTAATGTTGCAAGCCCATATATTCCTTATCTATATTTTGTAAGAACTCTATCAAGTCCACTCCGTGTAATATATTTCCGCATTGCCTTTGGGACTGCAAAAATAACATGAAGTAAACCAAGTCGGAAACTGTAGTTTTTAAGTATATCTCTTTCTTTGACCTCAATTGCATGCATTTTGCATAAAGTTTTAAGTCTAAAGTTACAATTGTTTTATTGTTACCTATAACAGACACGTTAATTCCCTGGACAATCTTGAGTTCGGTATACAAACTTCCCCAGTTGTTCGGGATACTGTGTATAACGGCAAACTTTTTTCTGCAAGTTTATTATATGGAACAGCAAATTCAAGGTCAGAAAAACAATCAATTAAATTTTTGTTTCTCTTTTAATTGTGAACATGTAAAGTTAACTAGACTGAAAGCGGAGTTTCAACTATTTCCCTAAATTCAGTAAAAGTTTTATTAGAAACTTGCCTGTAACTTTTTGTTGATTTCATAACGATTTTTGATATATTTTCAATTATCGTGTTAATTGATTTTTTATTTTTCAGTTCGCGGTCAATGAGCTGTTGTGGTCCTATCATTATCCAGCGTACGAAATGATGATAGCGCTGGCTGTGGGTAGCTCAAAGATACTGTAACTACCAGTAAATTTCCGTTTATTGTGTTTCGATATTTCTTTATGCACCAACTTTGCGGCTTTATATATACTTGTGTTACTCTCAGGGACATTATAACGTACTAACTGATTACATTCCCTTGGTAGTTCTTTGAGCAAATTATCTCAGATTGACAGCGTGATGATGGCCTTGTAAATACAACACGAGGTAGGCTTTCAGTTAGAAGGCTTTTTAAATAGCTTTTTTAGTTAATTTCATCCTTGTTTAAGTCTATTGCAATAAGGTTGTTATATGTTTGGTTGACTTTGATTCATATGAATTACAAGGTTTTCTTTGCTCGGGCTAGTTTTAATAATATTTCACTCATTTTAGCTTTTTCTTTTACTCATGTAAGGTTGTTTTGAACTAGTCAGTAAATAACGGGTCTGCGTTTCATAATCTTTAAGAGCTTATACCTTTCCGAGGTTTTTGGCATATAGTTTTTATATTTTTTTTTATTTACTTGATATGATTTTTCAAAATATTCAAAAAAAATTGGAAGATTCAATTTTTTTTTTCTTGGTGACTGTAAAAATGAATTTTTTTTGGCGCCATTTTTTTTTTAAGTTATTTAGTACCTAAATGACAAGCTAAAGTAAAAAGTTTAATGTAGCAACCTACATTAATAGTTGGAGGCTCATTATAAATATTCCATAAATCAAATTGGAAATAAGAGGAAAACAATACTAAATCTTATGATAAATTTAGAATAAAAAATTGTTGCCAACCAAAGAAACATTCAAACTCCACCTCAAAATAATAAAATTTTACAAAAAAAAAAAAAAATAATAATAATCATAAAATAATTCTTAGATTATGTTTTAAAAAATGTCTGTCCCTACCCTAAAACTAAAGGTGGTTCAAACCATATGAGCTCCATTATCCTAGTGATAAAAACAAATAATTACCTACTTTTAGTATAGCAAGAGATAGAGCTTTTGAAGAGAATAGGTGCGACAGGAAAAAAATTAAATTAGATTTGCTATGTTTTGGTAATGTGGACAACATTTTAAAACGATCCCATATACCATACTGCAAGGTAACCTAAAACATAAGAAGAAATAATGGGAAGTTTTTTTTATTCTTAACTAAGCTTTGAAATATTTCAAATTGGTTGTACTGTCTCAGTATCCACAATTAGTTAGTTTTGGGCATTATTCTATTTTTTTTTTTCAAAAAAATCCAAAAACTGTTAGTGTTCTCATTTTATAAATTCTATAAATAATAAAAATTCTTAGAGAAGACAAAAGGATGAACAGACAAATAATAATGTGAACGAACAAACTGATGAGCACGGGTAAGGAAGATTTTATAGTAATCTGTTGGTTTAGCTAGGGGTTCAATAAACAACACACGAGCTGTATACTATTGAGAACAATTCGTTATTCATTTATTTAACAGACCCTACCAAAAAAAAAATAAAATTAGCATTTTCTCATACAAAAAGAAAAAAATAGAAAAAAAAAAAAAAAAACCTTTAATAAAATTTGGGTTAAAAGTTAAGAAATTCGGGATTAAGAAAATCAGAAAATCCCGATCCCAGTTTTTCCTAGCCCTTAAGCATTTACGAAAAGTAGAAAAAACCCTATTATAATCAGCTGCTACATTTCTTCATATTCATCCCTATTTAGTTCATTTCTTTATTCCTTTACCAAATAATTCGCAACCTCTAAAAGATATTTATAGAAGACCTATTTTTATGAGCTTATGATGTAGAACTTTTGCTTGAAATATAGGGAAAAGTTATTTGTAAAATATAGAGCAAAACGATAGTCATTTTTGGGCCAATTTGGCCACATCAGATCTTTCAGGCCATGTCACCAAAAAATACAGATTTTGCTGATTTTTGGATATGTTTTATGTAAACAACTGCTGAAAATGTGAGGATCTAATTATTCACAATTAAATAAATATTCACATTTGCAATTTCACTAACTCAGCATATTTTAGATTCCAATATTTTGGTTCCCAGCAAACGGCGCCAGAAAAATATGAATACTTTCAGAAATATATACGCTAAAAATATAAAAATTAGCAGCGTATTATTTTGAAGCCCAAGGATTCAAAAATACCACTTAAAATGCTCATACACTAACAAAAAAGATGTCACCATTTCAAAAAAAAAAAAAAAAAAAATGACCCGTTGGTACATTTCAGCAAGTAAAGGCTATCAAAAGTTGTTAACTTATTATTCAATAAATTTAGCATTTTTTTAAAATTTAATCAATTTTAATCATTATAAATATTTAGTTTATATTAGTGCTTATTAGAGGGGAGCAGTTAATATAAAAGTATTGTATAGATTTATTGTAACACAGTTACTTCACATCTTCATTAATCAGCTTTCTAGAACTAGTTAATATTAAGTGTTATAAAACATCTTTCTAGAATAAATGCCCCATAAGACGCTCAACCACAAATCAGGAAAATCAAAAAAAGGAAAACTAAAAGCTAGCTTACAGACAATGGAAATATGACTTGTTAAATTTCATTGCATTGCAAGAAATGCAAACTTAAATCTAAACAAAACTTGCACAAAATTATGAATAAGCATATTTATGATACTTTTGGAGTTGCTTCATCAGAAGAAACATGAGAAGAAAAACATGCCCATCACATGATTTTTTATAAATATTGATATAAAAGAAAAACTGATTGCGTCCAATTATCTAGAAAAATTAGTTATTAACATTGACACCTTCATCATGGTGCAGAGAAAAAGCTGCAAAATATTTCAATGTCTCAGAATATCTTAATCGAAAAGCTAGGAAAGAATTCTTGCATTTTCACTTGCTAAAGCAGGAAAAGTGCTATATGAGGATGTATCAAATTTAATAGGAGCAGGGATCGAGTGTGACAAGAGACGCGTATTATTAAAGATTTATATAATTTTATTGTATGCGACTCTACTAACATCGATGTCCGAATTTTCCTGAGATATATCCTTCAAAAACCTTTTTTGGATAACGAATTTAGCGACATAGATGAATTGGAGCATATATTATTTATACAAACTATTTCTTTGTGTAAACATAAAGAGATGATTTGTGTGTGAAAAAACAGATAATTTGATTTGTCCACCCACTCATCCATATCAAAAGTGCAAGGGCGATATGTAAGGTTCTTTAAAAAAAGTATTTGCTTGAGTCACATAATTTGATGTTAGGTGACTTTGCTGAGAACTGTGGGTTCGAAAACACCTTGGAACCAATGATTTTATTAACCGTAAGCTAAAATGGGACACCAGAACCAAACCAGCTTTCTGTAATAAATCAGTTCGAAAACTACTTGTTGGGTTGGAAATACGTTGTTACTTTACTACTTTACATTAATGGTTTATAAAAGATATAGTCACGATGTCAATTCAGCACAGTTTTACATCAATCCAGATCAGATGAGGATACACTACCAATAACTGACTCGCAACAAATGGATTATATAGCATGTATTTACAACGATATTTGGAGGATTGGATCCAGTCAGATGACACAAATGTCGATGAAAAGGTGAAGTTTCTCCAACCACATGGCCCATATCTACAATTTAATCAGTCAAACAAAGATGGCTCCAAACACTGAGAGACAACAAAAAAAACTTTGTAGAAATGTACATCAATATATGTAGTTTTAAGAAACAGTAATGACTTCCGGTCAGATTTAGAAATATTTTTTTGGGGGTAAAATTTTTTCTTAATACTTTTGAAACAGTCATAACTTTTTCTGTGTTTCTTTATATTTACTTACAGTGTAATTTTTGAATCCCTTGCCCTCCGAAATGGGCAAACCTAGTAAGTAAGTAAACCTACTTACTAATTTTTATATTTATAGCATATTTAGTATATTTCTGAAAATACCAGTGTTTTTCTGGCACAATATGCTAGGGAACCAAATCTTAGAGACTAAAAAATGCTGTGTTACCAAAATTTTAAATGAATTTTAAGTGAATAATTATTGAATCGTCAATAGTTAGATCCTCAAATTTTCACCTGTTGTTTATCTCCTAAAAACATAGAACATCTCCAGAAATCAAAAAAATACATATTTTCTGGTGACTTTTTCAGTTTTCTGGATGATTTGATGTGGAATGACCCTTTTTTGGATTGCAGATAAACTATTTCAAAATTTCTAATGACGAAAATAAATACCTGATGACTATGCGAAAACTGACAGAATCGATCTGCAAGGTGCGCATAGAATGGATTGAATGACTTCCCCTGAAAAAAATTTAATTAAATACGTCTTGAATTTCAACCAATATCTTTTAAGCAAGAGTTTCAGAGAATTTATGCAAAAGCTAAGGAAAAAATTTTTTTAGCGTTCATTATAAAACAAAATTAAAATTAAAAATACTTAGTAAATGTCAATATTTCACCCAGAGACATTAAAAACTTCTCCAAAGCGTATTTTTATTTACAAAATCTGGCTAACAGAGGAGGTTGGTATGAAAGATCTTTTACATTCTCAAAATAAAATAATTTAAATTAGCTTAAACCATGTAACTTCTATTGGAACTGTATAAGCTAAACTAAAGTAACAAAACTAAGGTTATTGTTATATATTGTTATGAATCAAAATTCCAGGAACCATAAAGCACTTCCATAAGTATATACAAGTAATGTCTACCACATTTAAGGTCTCACCTTAATAATAAATTAAGCAGACACACAAAAGGTAGCCAAGATTTAACTTTTGGGAAAAAAATTAGGGAGTCTAACAGATTCAGAAGTTTCAAAATATAAATAAATGCTGTGGGTCCTTATTTCAAGCATCATAGAGCGAGAACACAATAATTCAATTAAGGCCATCTACCATCTTTATAAAGTAAAATAAAAGTATTGATTTTCAGGCATTCCTGCTTAGGTAACTAAAAAAAAAAATGTATATCCATCATAAAAGAATCCCAGGAGTACCTTGTTGAGAACCAAGAAATTCTGATTTAGGAACAACGTGGTCTGGAAAAATATCTCCATGGCTTAAACATTCGAGAAAGACAAATAAATATTGATTCTGAAACTTCAGATGATATTTTCTAACGACGCAGATCATTGAAACTTAATAAATGAGGAAAAATTTGGCTCAATAAACTTTAGAAAATGGTTGAAATTAAATATAGGCAAATTAAATAATAAAAGCAAATTAAAACTTATCTGGTGCTGCTTCAATTCTAATAATTTATTTCATTTTCATCTCACCTGCAGACAACATTCAAGAAGAACATGAATAATTTCTCTTGACTGTTTTTCCTTTAAACATAACTTCATAAGTCTTTCAAACCCATCAGCATAATCCTAACCGAAATAAGGTATTATAAATGTTAACCGAGGCTAATCTTCAAAGATTAATAATAACACAACTAAAATTTTAGCTTTAATGTGTGTAACCGAAAATATCCTCACTATTCACATCAGATATCTACTTGCATTGGTTGTACAATTTTGGTGTTATAATACCACATTAGAAGTCTGGTTGTAGATTTTTAGCTCGAATTTGAAACATAAAAATAAGGTAATAATACTATAAAATATTCCATCGCATTTTTTTCAGAAAAACGTTAATTTTGACTAGAATTGGATCACAGAGCCTTGAGTGAAAAACTTTGGCGTACAAAAAAAGATCAATTTTATGCATAACCTAAAGGTTAAAAAATGTCAAATCTTTTCAAGTATTTGTACACTGTGTTGGCAAGAAAGTTGAAAATCATCCATTTTTTATTTGAAGGTCTTCTGCAGAATCATAAACAAACATTTGCAAAATAATATGAGCACATTAATTTCACTTGGTGACAAAAAAAGATTGTACCTCACTACTCATAATAACACAAAATATTTTCTTTCTCAGGTCAGTATTCATCTTTTGTTTCCTGGCCATCTCTAATAGTTTTTCACTCATTGATTCTTCATCAAAGTTTGACACCCTGAGATCTTCTTCTCGTTGATCATTTGGTCCTCGGCCGGACCACGCTGAGCCAACAATCCACCATTTACCTGGAACATGAATGAATTAGTACATTTCACTTCACACTGCCAATAAGAAAAATACTAACTTTTAAGCGTTAAAAAAAAAACCATTCGACGAATTTTTTTAAGAGCAAAAGCATTATTCATAGATTTCATCTTAATACAGCAAAATATGATATTTTTCTATAGGAATGCACCTACAGTAGAATACCAAAATAAACTTTATCTAATTGTCAGCAACACAAATATCATAGTCATGCATTTACGCATTCAATCTATTAAAGTAATAAGCTTTTCAAACAATATTTAAAGACCATTTCCTCATCTCTAACACCTTTAACTCTTTCGCGACCAAAAAATTTAATCTTTTAACAAAAAGCTCCATATCTTTAGATTGGTTTGTCATCATTTAATAACTGACCCTGCATTGAAAGCTTATTAATTACTGATCTGGAAATTAAAATTTTCCAAAAAAAAAAAAAAAGACTAGAAAATCCATAATGGTGCTTTAGCTGCGGGAATTTTTAAAAAAATTAAACAAATTAGCTTTTAAAAACTATTAATAATTACCTTGACAATTGCTAGTTGTCGAGGTGAATTGTAAGGGTTGAAATAGTATCTATCAGTAACATATCAACAGGCTAAGTATTAATCAAATTCTTTGTCCGATTCGGAATGCATCGTTCCTGTGGGAACGATTTTCCCTAGAGAGGTCTCATAATATTTAAAGGACAATTTATTATGAAAATAACTGAATGTTACTTTTAAAACTGGTTTTAAAAAGTATCAAATGCCATATATGCCGTACAGGGTGTTTATCACAAAGTTGAACGTGAGCAAGGATTTATTTGTATGCTTAAAAATATTTCCTTTAAAATCAGGATATCAGAATTTTAAATTGTGTATGTGAAAAAAAGCAACTATCTTGTCATAATCCAAATATTATTGTAGTAAAGAATAGCAACTAACAGTAGAGTCACATTGTACTAGATTTCTGAATATAAGTCTAAGGTTTTTCAAGGAAAATATCTTTATAATGGAAGGCAGTGTCTACTATTACTGAAAATATGACAGGAAGTTTTTTCGAGGGCAGCGTTTATCCATGGACATATGCTAATAGGAAAACAAACTTTGACCTTGATAACAATAAACTAGATGTGAAATAGAAATTTCACATGTTATGCATGTATAATAATATACCAACAGTTATTCAAATATGCTTAAAAATTTCCTAAAGTAAGATTAATAGACTACAGAAATGAAGCGAATATTTTTTAGTGTTCAAAGAACATGGGTGGTAAAAAAATATTCACAACCTATTGCCTACCCAATCAAACTTTCTTTTTTTTCTTTTGAGAAAATTAGACTAGCAAAGTAATGACAAAAATCAGTTTGAATAACTGAAATTGACTTAATCTAAACAGAAATATATTTATGACTGCCTCAGAGCACTGGAAATCATGAACAAACTCATGAACAAACTGTGATATTATAGCATTACAAATAAGACCTCAAACCTGATCCCATCTTCAGGCAAACTACAATAGATAAAAAAAAAGTTTATATCGATTTTAAGAAGATCAAAATTCTGCGTGCACAAAACATTTTTATTTGGCTATATCATTATTTGTATTTATGGTACAATCATGGAATTTTGTGTCTTTTTATAACTTTTATTGGGGACTAAGGCTGTGAAAAATTTCTTTTGGGACTTTAAATATACCTTAAATATTTTTGGAGATTGCAATTCTCAACATGAGGTAATTTTTGGAAAAAAACATGAATATATTTTGTGGAGATTTTGAGCTAATAAGTATTTATTATAAAATTACCAGATTTTTTAATTTAGCAAACAGAATTTATATTCTACAGACCGGAATATAAATTTTATAGAGTAGATTTTTGAAATTTTTGAAACACATGAAAAATCCTGTAATATAAAATCTTTAACGCTGTGTTAACCATTTAACAGTCCACTATTTTTTTGAGCTGTGGGTGCTTAATGTTCAAAAAATTTAGTGGTGGTGGGTCTTAAATGTCCAATGATTTTTAAAAAAATTGAGTGATTTTATTATTTTCAAAAAACACTTTAATTTTGGATTTATCAGCAATATATAATCATTAAATATACTCCAAAAAATA
>JAUZNK010014556.1:0-22557 GCA_035046665.1 Euphysa ruthae | reverse complement strand
AGCGTTAGTGATTGAGAACTTTGAAATAACTTTAATTGGACCTACATCAGTGTTAGTGATTGAGAACTTTGACATACATTTATTTGGACCTACATCAGTGTTAGTGATTGAGAACTTTGACATACCTTTATTTGGACCTGCATAAGTGTTAGTGATTGAGAACTTTGACATAGCTTTAATTGGACTTGCATCAGTGTTAGTGATTGAGAAATTTGACATAGCTTTAATTGGACCAGCATCAATGTTAGTGATTGGGAACTTTGACGTAGCTTTAATTGGACTTGCATCAGTGTTAGTGATTGAGAACTTTGACAAAGCTTTAATTGGACCTTCATCAGTGTTAGTGATTGAGAACTTTAACATACCTTTAATTGGACCTTCATCAGTGTTAGTGATTGAGAACTTTAACATACCTTTAATTGGACTTGCATCAGTGAGCATTATTCGTGATATGCATAGTTTTTCCGAAAATGTAAAAATTTTATTGCTAACATATCTTTTTGCATATAAAAATGAAACTTAACATTTGAAATTAATTTAGCTTGAATTGATTTAGTAGCATCTTGTTATTTTTTAGGATTAATGTTACAACAAACATTTTTTCGAAACTTTAAGATTTATTTCTGGGTATTGCCATATAAAGGAGCTGAATGGGCAATTCCCTTTTAGTTTTAACTCTCAATAATAGTCGAGAAGTTGTTTATAAATCAATGTATTATTGAAAGTAAAAAACACTAGAAAAAATATTTTTTTTTTCAAAAAAATATTTTCGATTACTGCGGTAATCGTTAAAAACCTGAAAAATAACCCAAATTTAATGTTTAAACCAACTTTGATTGACATAGAGGATTTAATGTAAAACGATCCAAATTTGTATATAATTTTTATAAAGAGTTAAACTATAAAGTGATTGAAACAGAATTTTTTTTGGGCTTTGATAAATTGCAAACCGCAGGGACAAATATCGGGTATAATTTTTTTGTAAGTTTTTTCTGTATTTTTTTATATAAATTTTTTTCAATTCATTTCACGTAAAAAATCACAAGCGGTTACTGTGAAATCTTGACCGGCGTACTCAAAATTCCATTCTGAGAAAAATGCAATTAAAGAAAAAAGTAAACACCGTAAACATCAAACGCTAAAAATTACCCTGTCAATGGATATTTCAGTAAATACACGGTGCAACGACGAAAACCTGAAATGTTGCCACGTAAGGTATTTCTTAAATTTTTATCTTAGGAAATATAACAGGAGCGTAAATTTTGTAGTGATTTTAAATCTGTAGTGAAATATTAATATTAAAACAAATTTAGAGATGTGTTATTTTACATAAAACTCAATTAACAACAATAAATTTTAAACCGGTAATGACCAAAATGCTAATAGTTATTTTATTTATGAAAAAAAAAATATAATTGTGGTTTAATTCATATTTTTGTACTCTTTATTTTTGTAAGTTAAACAAGTACTTGAAGATGCCGCAAAAGGAACTTATTTTCTTAAACAATTATTTCTTTTAAAAAAGATAAAGACAAAATTTAATTGCAGCTGTTGAAATAAATAACAAGTGGTTAAGATTAAATCAGTATGAGTTTGCCCAAAAGTTATGAATATTCATGTTGAAAAGAAAATCGCACTGTTCTTAAAAAAAAGTGCTGTTTTGCATTTTTTTTTTTTTTTTTTTTTATGTATTTGGACTAAATAACAAAATGACAAAATGCATGCTTGTGAGATTTTGTTATTTGAGCCTTGAAACTACTGATATGGATACAAAGAACGTGGTCAATGTTTGGAACAACTAAGTGAAGCTTTGTCTAACATAACAATTGTTTATTCCAAAGTAAAGTAAGTTCTAGACAGTTATCAAGTGTTAAAAAGTATAGAAAAATAGAACAAAGAAGAAGCAAAAGCAAGTGAAATTAATCCTGAGGAGGCTGAGGCTGAAAAAGAGATTTTAGATGTTATGGAGCGTTTTAAAGAAACTGCTCAGCAAAATATTAACTGAAAAAAAGAAAAATAACAATAGAGTTGAACTTGCTATTACTAAAGAGTAAAGAGCAAAAGCATCGTTAGAAATATTCGCCGAAACAGCAGATCGGAAGAAGTGAGTCTGAAAAACAATAAACTTGATCTTAAAAATGAAAACCTCGATGATTACTGGATTGAAGAACGAAACAGTATTATACTTCAGTATGAAAATCTACATTACAATGGGAGTTGATTAAAGGGGATGTTGCAACAACAAGAACAGCAGCTTGCTCTTTTCATGCAACAAATGCAGAATCAAAAAAGGCAAAACAACAATCCTGGGCTGTCTAATGAACCTTTTAAATAAAAAATAAAGATATCTAAATCGCAATCTCTACAGTATATAATACAAAAAGTTTGTGGAGGAACTTAAAATCTCATTAACATTGTTGTTTCATTACAACAATGCGCAAACAATTTACGTTTTACCATAAAAAACTTAGATCATTTAGATCATTCAGATCATTCAGATCATTTAGATCATTCAGATCATTCAGATCATTCAGATTCATTTCAAGATTTTTTTGAGAATGAAAAACTTAAAGTAGTTAATAGCATCTCCAAATAACTCACTCTACTGAAACTCTGACTGCACTCATAGATTTATTTCACGCTTCTAGATATGGTGTTAGGAAAGCTTCTCTAAATGGTTCTTAAAGATCACGTTGCAGAGGATAATCAAGATCACCGTCAATGTATAATAAGTCATGATTGATATTGTGCGCGTACGATTGCAACTTTGCTGTTATGGTTTTTTGCAATTGGACCATTTGGTGCTATAACAGATTGGAATTTTATCAAACGAACTTTTTTACGCCCATTATATAAATTACATTTATTCTGACCGCGTATGCTTATCAGCCTTACGATACCAACAAGGAACCCTCATAAGTTTTTAATCAAACCTCCTATATTGTAGCTAGTATTGGTGTATGCTCGCAATTTAATTGGCGGAAGTCATTGTTGATTTAAGTGAGGCAGTAAATGTTTTCAGCCATCAAACATATATTCTGTAACATAATTCAATATTATATATATTTTAGGCACAGGCCTACCAAATAAAGGTAACATAACCGTGTATAGATATGGATACGCCAATCTCTTGAGAAGCATAAAAAGGGCTTCTATACCACTAAAACACACGTTATTGTAGCAATGAATTTCTTATTAGATATCAAAATTTTTCAGAAAACTATGTAGATTGTTCTTCGAAATTCAATTTTTACTCATCCTCATTGAGACTTTTTAGTTCTAAGGAATATCTCCAATATTATATTTCAGGATTTGTAATAGTCAAATAATAAACCAAACTCCAGATGATCTATAATACAACAGAAAAACGTCTGTTGCCACGAAAATAAAAGACCATTACGATATTCAACTATTAAAACTTATCTTCTTAACTGTGTTATTTTACAAACAAAAAATATTTTCAAACAAAGAAAATGAGTTGCAGCTGGCACCGATTACTTAACGTTCGATTAATGAAGACGGTAGCTATAACACTAACGTTGTCGTTATCATCGTAGTGTGTGTTACTTAAGCTCCCTGTATCTTATTATAAACGTTCATTGGGTTTACTTAGCCAGTTTTAGATTTTTAAGGGGAACTGCAGATCAAAAGATTTAAAAATTGATTTTAAAATTTAAAGAAATTTTCTTTGACTTGATGTATTGTTTTAAAGATTGAGCAAGATTTTACTTGCAACTCTTTGTTTTTTTAATAATTTGTCTTTTATAACAAAGGTCATCAAAAGTAAGTGGGCAAAATGATCTGAGATGGATAAATAGCAAAAAATTATCTATTGAATTTTTAAAGCACATTTTTTATGAACAATTATAGGTAATGGCAATATATGTATCAATAGAAATAAAATCGTTTTTTAGATACAAAATTTTTCTGGCAGCACTAATAAAAACTTGTAGTGTTTAGCCACACAATTTAAACAATAGAAAATTGTTTGTTTATTTTAAATTATTTGTCTCATATTCCGTGATATAAACACCGTAAGGCCTTAATGGTAAAAAATAAATTAAAAAATGAAAGAATAATTTGGCTAGCCTTGTATTCGTAAACAAACAACTATGCATGCAAATATATTTGCTATCAAGTATGCCTTCAAGAGCTGTTTGATCCAAAAGGCCTTAACCCTCCAGAAATGCATGGAAACAGAGAAATTTTAAATATAGAGTTTAAACAAACTCTACATAGTTTATTTCAAATCTGGTAAAAGTATCCTTGAACAAAAGTAACAGCCAGATATTTATAACATGTAGTCAAAATAAAGTAACACACACACACACACACACACACACTAGAAATGGCAAATCAATCAGGAAAATACCCACAGGTTTACAATAAAAATACAGAAGAGATCACTTGCTACAATCAGAATCTGTTTAATATAGATTTCCATCATTATCTGATGTATTTTCAGTCAGTTAGTCCAGGTTAGTTTTAGAAAAAAAACTTTTCTATTTTCATTTTCATAAAAATATAAAATTTGGAAATCAATTTGTTACCACCAATATTTTTCGTGGTTGATTTGACTGTACAAAAAATACAAAAAGTTACTTATAACACTTATAACACAAAAAATACTTATCTGCAAATGTTCATCGTCGTTAAATTTAGAAGATATCGATATGTGCTTTGATTTATAAAAGGTTTATTTAGATTTGAGCTGATCATTATGAACCATTATTAATACCTTTTGTAAAACATCTGCTCCTGACTACGGTTACAATTCATTTAAAACTGTGTGTAATAACTCATAACACGTACGCAGCTATTTTGTGCAATAATACATAACACTTGTATACCCTTATGTCTCATAGTACGTGTCCCTATCTGAGAGTGAAGGATGATTGGTGTAATGAGAAAAGCTCAGATGGTTGCTGTTTTCTTTATTTCCTATTTTTACCACAAGAAATGTCAGAAATGCTTTTACCAGCTACATTTACATTATCAGGACGGGGGTTTACTTTAATGAAAACTTCGACACGTTCAGAGAGATGTTATTAAATTTTAAATACCTTTCTATGTTGCAAGGTTTTATTATGTGTACTTTTCTGTTAGATTATAGCATATATTTAATATTTACACAATTGTTTTTTTTTGTAGTGTACATATAGCTTTACCCACTTATTCTTTCTATTTTAAGAATTTACCCAAAATTATGAATTTTTATTTTAGGAAATTTTTACGTGATATTTGAGGGAATAGTGTAGAAAAAAGATACCCTGACCTAATCCAATTGCTCTTGTTCTGGGATCTACATTGTATTATCTTTCAAGAATATGGTCAATGAAGTTAATAACAGCAGCGGTTAATGATCTATGACATTTATGTAAACAGATGAAAACTGTCAAACACACAAAGCGCTCTAATGTCAAAATCATAGCATACAGTGGATTCTAAGGATTAAATCTAATTCAAATTAAATTTTCATTTTCTAAGTTTAAAAATTGAAATCTTTCTTTTTATAACATTTACTTGCTTAATATTGACTAGCAAAATATCACAAAACTATAGAAAAACAAGATGTTGCTAAATTTATAATCAATCTATTTGTCGAATTATCAATAAATAATCAATCGAATAACTCAGAAAATGATAAATTTTGATGCAATTTCACGGACTCTCATTGAGTGCGGAAAATAATAAATTACTCACAGGTGAATTTTCCAAAACATTTACTAGTGAAATTTTTGGATATCCATTTTATGAGAGAAAATGTGAAAAAGAAATGTGGATTTACGTACAGCTAATGTTGAATTAATAAATTTTAAAATGGTTCGGATAAGAAACAATAGAAAAGAATAATATATATCAATAGCGGCATCAGGTTTTTTTGATTTCACAAAATAAAAGGTTTGCATCTTTAAGGGAGGAACATATTAATTTTTTTCAAATTCGCCAGAAATGTTCAATCTAAACGTTTATTTCATATATATATATGCGATTGATAAACCAGGTTGTATTTGTTCTAAAAGAGGTACGAAATTTAAACATCAAAGAGTATTTGTAATCAGATAAAATCAGAAAAGAAAACATAAGATATAATCAAGTAATAAATTAATGGATGTTTTCAGCAAAGACTTGGGACCTACCGTTATCAAAAATGAATTTTTCTTATTTAAAATAACAAAATACAGAATGTTAAATCAGGTATTTTAAACACAATTAAGATTATGCTTTAAATGGATTATTTTCTTTAATACTTCTTTAGTATTTCAAAGTTAAAATAAAAACCGAATATCAAATATTTATGTATTTCTTTAAGATATATATATGTATATATATAAAGTAAATTAAATTTAAATGTTTATTGGATGTAACAAAAATATCGGAATAATATTTACTTGTGATATCTGTAGTAAAACAACAAGTGAAATAGGAAGAACATATTAAAAAGTATTGCTTGTTTTTTCTCTGCGAATACTTAGGCAGGATGACTGAATAATCGTCTATTAATTTATATCGTCGACATAAATATATTACGAGATGCTATCGAAAGATTAAAACTTTTTAGACAATTGGTGATATCGTAACTATCGTAATTTACTTTACTTTGATATTACACAGATTAAAAATTTGATTTCTAATGGCGATTTCATTAAAATATCTTCTGTACACATCGACAGTTTTTTATGTTTTGCAGAAAAGTGACCAAGATAAAAATTCCACCTATCAGAAAAACGGTTTGAAGAACCAAGTTGAAATTCTGGAATCATCTTTGAACAAAAATATAACAACAAATAATACCGGGTTGAATGATGGGAATCAAATCCATGAAGAATCAGAGAATGAGCCAGATTCTAAAATAATGGCAGCTGAAATAAACACTTTCTGGAGTATTTCAGAACTCGTAATATACAGCATAATATTTGTTTTAGGATTTATTGGGAACGTCCTTATTTTAACAACAATAATCTCAGATAAAAACTTGCATAATATACAAAATTATTTTATTTTCAATCTTGCTGTAGCAGATTTTATAAGTACAACACTCATTCTTCCAATGTCTATTAGCATGAAATACGTAGGCTTGAGTGAATTTTTATGCCTTTACATAATCCCGTTTGGTGACTGTATTCCAGGAGTATCAATCGTAACGTTAGTGGTATTGTCATATGACAGATGTCGTGTAATAACACACACTCTAAGCAGATCTTTAGACAGACGAATAACTATTTTTATTATTATATCTGTCTGGGTAGTGTCTTGTATCATTATTGGTGTACCAATGCGATTTGCTATGCAACTTGACCTTGACGGGAAATGCGTTGCTCATTTCCCTTCAAAAATAACCACGTATACTTATTACAGTGCTCGATTGGTAGTATTTTATATAGTTCCAACGTTTATCATGTATGTGTGCTGGTTGCGAATACGAAAGGCCTTGCAGTTTAATATAGAAAACTTACAGGGATCGATAAACTTAGAGTCGCAGAAAAAATGGGTTAAACATCAGCGAAAAATTGTATCTGTATTTTTTTTGATCTTTATCATTTTTTTGATCTGTTATCTACCATTTCATATGTTAACGTTCATGATGTTATACTTCACATGGTTTTCGAGATGGATGAGTAATCACATAGATATTTTCTTGAAAATTAGATCGATCTGCGTACTAATTGCTTTTCTGAATGCTATAACTAACCCTATTATTTTATATATGTTAAGTAATAAGTTTCGAGAAAACTTTCAAAAACGTTTGTGTATGTCAGGTAAATTCAGTAAAAACCACCGCAGAAAAGGGCAAGTGGACTTTGCAGAAATGGAGCGAAAGTTGAGCTTTTATGAAAGAATGCTTATAACACGTAGCATCACAACCCGAACTCTTCTTTCATATGATAAAAAAGAAACATCAAAAGAATACATTTCCACTATCACTGCTGAATCGCTTTGATGCAGAGATAGGTTATCTTTTAATAAAAACAGTAAATCGTTTGAGTAAGCTGTTTTATCAACATCGTAACATTCTAATGTTAATATGTTGATAAAACAGTTACTTCATCGTTTATCACACAGGTTTTGTATCTTCATATTATTTATTTGAATTAATCTATACATAAAGAATATATATATGATACAAACATCCTTGTTTGTTTTATTATCTCTAAAATAAGTTTAAGTACAGGGCCACCGTCGCGTGTTTGAAAATGGGTGGGGTGAGGGGTGGCGAAAGTTCCTCATATCCTGGTAGCCGATAAAAAAATATTTTTTCTTGATCGCCTAGAATGGGCCTAAATCACTATATTTAGTCCAAACCATAGATTGGATTTCTTTACAATGCACAGTTGTTGTAATTTTTGCAGTTTTTTTACAAAATCTCCCCCACCATCAGCATGATATTGAAATTATATGAACATCTGGTTAAAATATCGTTAAAAAACACTTAAAATTAACATTGAAAAAATAACAAAACAACCATAAACGGTAGTATCAACATATTAAAATAAACGGTAGTATCAACATATTAAAATAAACGGTAATATCAACATATTAAAATCATGCTAAAAAATGAAAACTTTTACTTGTCATAGTCGACCTTAACCTTGTCTTTAAACATCTAGCCGTCGAAAACGATATTTCTGTTGCGGGATGACCATCAGAGTAGATTGACGAAAATTATAACATTTGAAATCAAGCTTTTCTCCGCCCTACTGATTTCTTTGATTCGCTTGTAAATATCATTGAAAAGACACTAATTTAGTGTCTTTCAAGTTTCCAATAGATTGGTTTCTCCCTGAAACGAGTTGAAGTCGATACTATGATCGTATCGTATCGTATGTTTCACTCATAAACTTTTTCATCAACAATAACCAAAGTTAATAAAAGCGATTTAAGATTTTTAAATGCTATAAAATTGGATTGCTTAAACCAAGATATAATCAAAAATATTATTTTGTTGGTGCCTTAAAATAAACGACTCTGTATTCATCTTTAGTAGAAATTGGTTATAGGGTTATACGCTTCTTCATTATAATCGTTACCATTAATTTGAAAATAGTTTGCAAGCGATATATAGGTATTTTTCGTTTTTTTTTGGCAAAACTGTTCCTTCAATGAAGCTATGTTTAGATGGTTTAACTAACAACTACCATAAAATAAATTAGCTGCTTCATCAGTTCTCATATTTTCAAGTATTTAAACCATTACCTGGGCGATTTTTTGAACTTCTTTGTCGAGACTGTGTTGAAGAAAAACACACCAAAATTTTATAAGGTGATGGTAGTTAGGTAAAACCTTCATATAAACAGGTGCACGAGCTGTCGATCATTAACACATAACTTCGACAAATTCGTGTTTTTTTTTGTATTCACTTTCGTCCTTATACTCTATATTCTCCTAAATTGAATCTAACAACGTTTCCCGTTTAGGGAAATATTTCACACGAATGGTGATTTCTTTATCCTTTACATAATTTTATTTTATCTTTTTCAGATAAGCTCAATGAATGACAATAACATTTAGCATCTGATCATATGCTTGACCGCTCAAATCGCATAATCGTAGATTCGTTCGAACTAAAGCATCCTGCCATTACAATTATTTTACTAGTTATATTTGGTATCGAAGTGCAACTCCCTGTGGAACCAAATATTGTATAAATTTGATCACCTTTTTCAAATATTTAAGATCTTTTTACCTACTATATGTAAGTTAATTACTATAAAGTTCTGCAATATCGTCAAATTTTAGAACTATCACGTGATATGCAATGGGTGCCTTAAATTAGCTAGTTTGTTTGTGATTTTTAAAACAATCAGGGGCTTTTTACCAAGTCTTAGATCCATTTGACATTTACGCTTGTTCTTTGTTGTCTTGGGCAGTAAGTTTTTTCTTTATGAATCATGCAATAACAGCAGAATACGCAATCACTTTTCGTATCTTAATGTAACAAAGCAATGTTTTTAAACCATTGGTAATGACAACGCCATTCGCAATTTCATATATGAGTTTTTGGAAATTTATAGTCTTCTGGAGGTTGATATAACTTTACAATGTCAGTTGAGACTTCTTTCTCGACGTTGCTTGATAAGTTATTTCGGTTTTCATTAACATCGTGTCCTTATCTACAGAATTTACACTATTTGCATGAGAAATTAATGCAAAGGTGGAAAACTAATGCTTTTAAAGAATGATAGAACTGATTTCGACATTAATATCTGAAATAGCAACATTCAATAAGTAACAAATATAAACAGATAAAGGGAGAATTCAAACCACGTGCTTTGGGCATAATAAATTTCACCTGTTGAAAATTACTTTGGCCTATTGGTATATGATATGACTGGTGCTTAAACAGGCGACAAAACATGCAGCCTCTTTTTTTAATCTGAAAATTTTTGTGTTATGCAACAAATATAGATGAGTTAAAAATATAAATTAAATGGGGAAAAATGGTGCCCTTTTTGATAAGATTATGACTTTTTGTATACAAAATTTTTTTAATTACGATAAAAAAAGCTCGGCGCACATTTTTTTTTTGACCTGTAAAGTGTTTAATTTGCAGATCAAATAATGTAAATTACTGTCAAAGATTTTTATTCAAAAGTACTTCTGTTCCACTATTTATTCGACATAATAATGATTTAGATCGGAATAAAACAATTATTTTAAATTAAAAACTGCGTTTCAGAATAAGAAAATAACATTTAATCCATACTTCTATTTTGCAGACCAGAAGTTACATATTTTTAAACATGCTTTTTAAAGTTTTTTGCTATCAAATTTTAAGTGAGATATGCTTTAGAAATTCTTGTCATTCAGAATACGTTTTGTGTAAATTAAATAGTGTACTTTACCATATGTAAAGGTTGTAATTTGCAGACCAGATATTTAGATGATAAACGCAGTAAGAAAATTTAGTAAGAAAAATAATAAAATCAACGTGTTTTAACTTTCACATCCACCATTGCATTAAAAAAGTTCTGTCCATGGAAGTTCTGCTTTGCGCCATTTACATATACCTATGGATCACTTTTAAATGCTGCAACCGCATTTCAACAAATTTCGGCAAGAAGCAGATGCATCTGGCAAGAAGCAGATGCATCTGGTAAGAAGCAGATGCATCTGACAAGAAGCAAGAGACACCAAACAGACTCGTACACCCCAGTTGCTAATTTTTTTCCAACCTTGTTCTTTAGGATTTGGTAGTATAGACGTTGCTCTTAGTGATTAGTGATTGTGATTTTGCTGCAAAGGAGACATACAAATCATCCAACTACAGGCAAAAAAACCTGGTTACACCCAGTCACATATTGAAAAAAACCGATGAATCGATATTTTGCTAAATCAAACTTCTTTGATAAATGATGTATGATAATATATCAAAGATGTTTTCCTACACCATATGCTTCCCACAATTCATCTAATTGAATTAAGGGGTACATAGATGTTGTAATAGTGAATATATCTGTATCAACAGTGGCAATAACGACTTTATTAAAACCACTTTTTGCCATATCACCTTCCTCGAGATTACAGGTAGGTGAGATATCTTTCAGAGGGAGTTTGCAAAAGCTTAATTTATCACCATATGTACTTATGGCATGTTTTTCGTTTATCTCAAGTTTAACCGTTGCGTCTGCAAGATATCCTGATAACTGTTCCGCCTAATTTTTTTTTATTGCGTAAAAATTCCTCCAAGCTCTTTGGAATGCTTGTAATTGCTTCAAATTTTCGCCTAATTCCATAGCCACGCTTACTACGAGTAAGAGTTTAAACTAGACTCAATATAAACGTCCCACACTAACCATTTTATATGGCTGCGAATATATGAGAAATATATCAAATCAGCGTATTGTTTAAAATTCATTGCATTTCCCGGCTTCAGCATGATTACCATAAAAATGCCTTCTAGTAAGATTGGTTCAATTTGTGGTTTATTGCTGTTTGGTGTTGTACTTTCTTGTAAGTATCCTTATAGACATTTCATCCGACTTAAAACCTGTGCGTGCCACATAATTTTTTGTTAATGATGGTGGATATGACTGATTTTCATGTTTCATTGATTTGTATTAAACAGCTGTAAGAGTAACTTTACGTTATTTTTAAGACTGTTTACTTCAGACTGCTTAGCTGATTTTTGTCGAGTAAACCGTGCCTGGAATGTTGGTAACTTGTTCTTTTTACCTTGATCATCAAGAAGTTTCTCTTTGTTAAGAAATATTTTTTGTGTAAACTCTTCGTACAATTGGTATGCAAATTTTTCAATTGTTTGTATTGATTTTATAACACTTTCACCATTTTATCTCTCGAGTCCAAAATTAGAAGATCGCCATTTGTTGCAAGAAATGGGCTGCCAAATTTCCCATTACTACGAGCGAGATCGTAAATATGTGTTCGAAATCTTTTTTTTATCCTTTTTATCCATACCTAGCATCTTTCTATCTTGAAATTAAGAAAGTCACAAAATTTTAAGTTATGAAAGAGGAGCTGAAATATTGCAAAAAAAGAAAAAGAGAGAATGAGAGTTATGTTAACTCAACACCATCAGTTTCAAGCAAGTAAAAAATACTGAAGTTTTTATGGTCAGTCATTTAAGGCTAGATTTGCTTCAGTTTCCAGGCATCAACAGAGTATGTTAGTAAAGAAAACTCTCTCCAGACAATTTCCTTCTATGTCTGTTAGTCTCACAAATAGTCAAATGTCATTTGTATAAAAGATACCAATATGAAAGGTGCATTTGAAGCATAATAATCTGGGTGTTTTTGCAGTACAAGCAGAATTTTCATTAAAACATTCACAAAGTATAGATGTTATTTGCCAAGCTTACATGTTTAATCAGGTCATCATTTAATTCCATATTGCTTTGATCTGATTATTACCCAATTCTTTTGTTAATTGTCATCTGATAATGACCTTATCGTTTATACACTTCAAAGAGTTTTGCAGACAGATAAATTATATAAATATAAATGGATGATATAAATATATATATATATATATATTATAAAACCAATTATTAATAAATGCATACATCAGTTAGACATTCTTCATAATGATATTTAAAGTGATACTATGTGGACTATGTCATCAAAAGTTAAAATAATAGATTTTGGTAAAGCCACACATCTTTCAAGCCCTGTATTCTATAACTTATCGAAAATATGGTAAAAAAAAAGTATAACGATGATGGGCATCGGTACTTTCCTTATAAGCTCCAAATCATTTTAAATTCGCCACACAACAAATTCACAGCGAAATTTTCAATTGGGTATCTAGTCAAATAAATCAGGCCTTTTTCGAAATTCTCTTATGTTTATGAACCTGGTGGGAAAAAATACTGATGCTGCACATAGGATGACATTGGACAAATCATCTGATATCATTTATACCATTTTAAGCAGTTTTAGAATTTATGAAATATTCTAGGGCTTGTTTAAAAGGATACTAAGGTTTTGTGTAAAACTGAAATTATTTTATAATCGGAAACTCTATTTTTTTTATTAGTTAGGTATAAATGACAGGACAGTTTGATTGTCAAATGTGTTCAAGTTATTCAAGTGGTAATTTTGTAAGGTGTTATTGCCACCTAAACTATTGTCATAAGATACTAGGATCTATAAATATTACATTGTAACATTGGTGGATGTAAATCTCAATACAAAAAGCTAGTTTCATTCCATGAGCCTATTAAAAGAAAGCATAAGAAATTTCATTTTAAACTGTTTAAAAATCAAAACCATGCTGATGACAATAATCAAATTGTTTTTGCTCCAAAAAATCAATTGTGAATGATAGTGATTCGTTTAACAATGAAGTCGCATTGGAATTTTTACCTGATGTTATAGACTATGAAGAAATTGTGGTAAAATTTCTTTAAGAGTTATGTGAGCTTAAGAAGGTATCAGGGGTAGCATGTTCATTTGTTGCAAATAATGTTTTAAACATCATTGAGTCAGTGGTATAGCAAAAGATTAGCTCCTTATCACCCAAGTTAGATGAGCTATAAATTGACAATGTTGAAGTAAGGAATGTGGTTTTAGAAAATGAATTATGAATTTAATTAATTTTTTAGAAATTTTTCTTTAGTGAACACAAAGAATTATTTATTTCCTAAAGTTTGTATCTCCTAAAGAAATTTTTTTGGTTCAAGTTGATACATACCACTCTGTAACAATTCTGGATACCTTAGATATTATATGCAATAAAAGAGGTGTTATGGGATATATTTTGTGTCCAGTTACAAATGAAGATAACTTTCCAAATTTCCGGGATGGTTTAATATACAACAGCAATGGTTTGTTCAAACATGAAAACACAGCATTACAAATCCACTTATACTCTGATTAAATTGTTAATGTCAAAAAGTTTGGAATGGTAACAAAAAAGCATAAAGTGGCGGCTGTATATTTCGTCCTTAGGAATGTTCTAAGCAATTCACTATCAAGATTAACACACATTGTAATTTAACGCAAAAGCACCTTATTTGGAGCTTATGCTTATCAATCAATTTTTTGTCACTATTTAGTGAATTAAGATTATTGGAGGTATACAACTTGTTAATAATAAAACAAATGTTATAATATTCGGGACTGTATCACTGTTGATATGGGATATTCCAGCAGCACATACACTAGTTTTTTTCCATGAGTGTTTCTCTACAGCTGTGAAGAAGGTTTGTCGATTTATGACGGTACAAGAGAAGAAATATCTCAGCATTTTATTTTGGATTTATATAATTAACAGTAATGTTGAACAATATCCTATATATATGGTGTGAAGCACAACTCTATTTTTAATCAGTTAGAGTATTATCATGCTATAGGCCAGCAACTATTTGATGTTTTTTATGATTGTTATAAAGGTTGAGCTGCTGATATTATCATTTATAATTTATACAGTCAAAGTTATTTTCTCTTGAGTATATAAATGAAAAGGTTTTAGGCTTTCATTGTGGTGACTTTGAAAAATAAGATAAAATAAAATAAAATCAGATAAACCTCGATGAATTTGGAAGTCTTCTACCTGGAACAAGTTCCTTTTCAGTCAACAAACAATCAAAATTTCAATTTTGATACAACTTTCCCTTTGATTGATGGTAAAAATGTTCTAGAAGCAGCTTTCATTAACTGGAAGTTTTTAACTGACTGTGGACGGTTGGTTGCAACACTTTCTTCCCCAATGTATTTTAAAGGTTTTACAGAATAACTGCTTTAATTGAAGATATTCTTGAGAGGTTTTTTGAATAATTTGATGTATCTGTTAAAAATGAAGCTCATTTTTTTGTGCATTATCCACATCAATTTTTGCAATCTGGACCATGGTACTATTCGATTTGAAAGAAAGCATAATTTCTTTACAGATACATACAACAGAAGTATATAACATTATATATGCAAAAATAGAAACATTGAGATATAATTCACATCTTAATTCATTTGAAGCTGTAAAATCTCAAAAGTTTCGTGTATGCTTGATAACAAAAATTTTAGATCCACACCCTCTGAGAGTTTATGTGCTGGATGATAAAAAATTATCGTTTTTAAATAGATTTAAAGCATCTCTTATGAGACTTTCGTGATTAGTAACATTTATTATATGGAAAACAAGATTCATAAAACTTTTAAACAGAGTTCAGAAGATGACACTAAGAACAATTTACTACAACTTTGATTTAGATGTTGGCGAATTGTTAACTATCGACAACAATTGTAACGCGCATAAAGACATTTGCAGTTACTGATGACTGAAATATATAAGTCTATTCATCAGAATACATTTATTTACTACCTTTTGTTTACTTATTCGTGTTAACTTATTCAGGATTCAATGCGTATTCGACGATTCTGTTTACTTATTCGATTGTGCTTAAATCAAATGCCTTCGAACTTCCCATACTTTTTGGGAATTTATATTTACTTGAATTGTAAATAATGAGGGCCTAGTATACAAGAAAAATCTAACATGCCAAAAAATTTGCCGCCTTTTACCATAAATATGCCCTAAATTTGGGTAAATTTTAGACTCTCAGAAGCATAATTTTGAGGGTAATGCCTTCAAACCTCCAATATTTTTGGGGATTAATGTATACTAGTGTGGTTAATACTTAGGGTCTAGTATACCAAAAAAATATAACATCTCAAAAATTTTGCCGCCCTTGATGAAAACTACGAAGTTGGGTAAATTTACTTAAATTTAAACATTCAAAAGAACAAATTTGAGTACATTGTCTTCGAACTTCCCATAATTTTTTGGGATCAATGTTTACTAGAATGGTAAGTATTGAGGTTGTAGAATACCAGAAAAGTCTAACCTCTCAAAAATTTTGCCGCCCTTGACGAAAAATACAAATTTGTGTAAATTTGAGTAAATTTAAATATTCAAAAGCACAATCCTATACTTTTTGGAGTAAAATCTTTGCTAAAATGATAAATACTAAGGGGTAATATATCAGAAAAATCTAAAATTTTAAAACATTTGACGCCCTTGACTAAAAATACCCCCCAAATTCTGTTAAATCTTGACATTCAAGAGCAAAATTTTTTATATTACTAGAAAAAAATAAAATGTCAAAAAAGGATTACGCCCTTGAATAAAAATACGACTAGAAAATATGTTGTGGGTATATATCTTTAATAGAATGGTCACGTCACTATTAAGGCCTTATTATACCAGAAAAATGTGGCAGTTCAAAAATGTTGCCGCCCTTGCCATTTCGTGGAATATTCAAAATATTCCACGAAATTGGTAAATTTAGACAATCAAAAGCACAAATTTGAGTGAAAGTCATTCGAACTTTTCGCCTTTGACCAAAATTAAGCCCATAAATTGGGTAATTTTAGACATTCAAACCACAAATTTGATTGAAATGCATTCGAACTTCAATACTTTTTTGGGGAGTAATCTTTACTGGAATAGTAAATACTAAAGGTTTAGTATAACAGAAATGCTTAATATGTCAAAAAAATTTGCCGCCCTGCATTAAAAATACGAATTTGTGTAAATTTAGACCTTCAAATCACAAATTTGAATGAAATATCATCAAATTTCCTATAAGTTTTGGTGGATAAATATTTGCTAGAATCGCAAATGATAAGGGGTAGTATATCAGAAAAATCTATCATGTAAATAAGTTTTCCGCCCTTGACCAAAATTACGCCCTTAATTTGGATAAATTTAAAAACTAAAAAGCACAATTATGAGTGTTATGCCTTCAAACTTCTCCTACTTGATTATTGATTGCTAGAAAAATTAGTACTGAGGGTTTAGTTTTTTACAAAAATCTAAAGTGTCAAAAAATGATGACGCCCTCAACCAAAAATACGCCCCAAAATTTGGGCAATTTAGACATCAAGGCTTTGAACTTCCAATATGTCGTGGGTTTACATCTTCACTAGAATGGTAAGTCATAGCATACTAGAAAAAAAATGGCATGTCAAATAGCGATGACGCCTATGACCAAAAATACAAATTTTGGTAAATTTGGGTTAACTTAAGTATTCAAAACCACAACTTTGTGTGAAATGCCTTCGACCTTGCTATACTTTTTTAGGATTAATCTTTGCTAGAATGGTAGGTACTCAGTGTCTAGTATACAAGAAAAATTTAAGATGTCAAATAATTTGCCTCTCTTTACCAGAAATACGCCCCTAATTTGGGTAAACTTAGACATGCGAAAGCCCCACTTTGAGCGAGATTTCTTCGAACCTCCCTAGGTTATGGGTGTTGAACCATGGCCATCTTTATATCACTATCACGGCCGGATATGTTGGTGATAAAGCACAGATAATAAAATTAATAAAAAAACATGCAGATATGAGTTGAGATTTTATGCGGGTATCTTCTTAAGCATAAATATTCCTTAAATCTTCCCTTACATTAAGCAACCTGTTTTTTTTTTAGACCGATTTTATACTCTCAACTTATAGTCGCACCTGTCACTTTAAGAAAACTGAAGGCTTAAGTGTCCTCAGTATAAAAGGTATAAAAACGGCTGTTATTGCTCATTGAAATAGTTTTTAGAAGCCTTTCCAATAATCATTTTCATAACAATACTTGTATAGAATACGTTCAATGCAATACTATCGGTCAGATTTGTGATTAGGGGAAATCCTTCCACGAGTTCTCAACGTTTTTTGTATGCGCATTCTTTACGGCGTCGACGAAGTTAAACTTGTGGTTAACTGTTAGATGTGTGTATCCCATGGTTTGTATGCTACCTTAAGAAGCCAATAAATCAGACATTATCGTAGCACCATACGATTAAACAAAGTTGTACCGTGTTTAGAGCCATTGTCACTCTATAAAACTCACTCTTAAATTTAAAAGCTATAGTTTGGCTTATACGAAGTATTTACATGATTTTTAGTAAAAGCGTAAATATTTGTAAAATTTGTTTTTGGTGGGGGAAATATGGGAAAGTACCGAAAGCTTTACTGAGTGGCCCCCTACAGAAAGGGAACACTTGAAAAACAGATTTGAGAACTCTTCTTACACAGAAACACTCTTGCTTGGTATATTGTCAAATAATTGTTCTAAGGCCGAACGAAGTATGAGGCTAGTTAACTCTATAGCCCAGGAGGATCTCTTATACAACGCAATAAATGGCAGATGAAAAGTTCCTAAATAAGTGCAGCTAGGTGTATCAGTCAAACGAAAAGCCGAATCTGTTAACGTTATTTGTTGGTTAAATCGCGTCGGTTACTGCATTTCATATGATGAAATAAATGCCACATAGAAAAAAAATATATATATAACAACCGAAGAACAAGTACTCATGTAAACTGTTCGTCGAAATATATCCAGCCTGGTTCGCTCGTTACATTTGTTTATGAAAGCTGTAATCTTAACGCAGAATCAATCTAATATGTAACAGTAAATAGAACGAATGGTATTGTGATCGAAATGAAAAACAACAACATCCGCAACTCCATCAAATAAAAGATCTTACCTTCAAGTTCCACACCTAAGCTACAAATAAAAGATCTTATCTAAAAGATACCTATACTCAATAGAACGCCGTTGATTCAAACCAATGCTGCAGGAGGTTCAAACGTTTATGAAACCAAAACAGCGCCCAAATCTAAACAAAATCTTATTAAAGAAACCGACCAATTTGGTAGCTGGATATCAAAGTGTGAAGATTTTTATTGGAACATACTTGGATATAGGAACAGTCGCAGCCAAACCAACCCTGTATGGCATGGTTTTTCCATGAAATATCACCAAAGGTTGATGATGAATATATTGTAGGCTATATCTTCCTATGATAAGTAGCTCGCCGACAAAGATGGAGACAGTGAAAAAAGTGTCATTACATTGCAAAGAAAAAATAACACAACTTTGTCTCTTCGAAACTAATCTTGTATTGGACCACGCCATCTACTTCAAAGCTGTTGAAATCACTATGGATGATAGCAACAACGATTTAAGAGACTTTGTTAACTTTATAATGGGTGGTTTCTAGCTAAATGTATTTTTCTTGGTATTATTGGTAAATGGTTTGGCGATGCCAGTTTTATTAGATAGGATTTGATAGAACAATTGCTGAAGTGTAAACATTACAACAACAGCAGAATCCAAACCAAAGGAACTTCAGATGAGTCGTATGGTGTTTGTTTTTTCTTTGGAATTCGTACTTGTTTATGGTACAGACCTTGAGGGATTTCGTCAAATCAACCAAATTAGGTGACTGAATCCTTCACATCCACTCATCAGAGACAATTTCCCATTAGCACCATGACTATGACCATTACAACAACGCTCGTCACTTGTCATATTATTGGACGCCACAACGATCACTTAACTTGACCAATCAACCTCTCTACAATTGTAAAGACGGTAAATTTTCAACTCGACGCAACCCAGAGAAGTTCAATAAGGTGCAGCTCAACGGGTGTATTCAAATCACGTTGCCGCAAAGGTACGTGCTGATATGGAAAATAATATTGGGTCAAGGAAAGCACCATCCAATTTCAGATAAGTCGTAACGAGTTTCACAAGGAAGCTGCTAAATACTGCTATAATATGATAAAGAAATGATAAATTATTCTCTTGAGCAATGAAGCAATAGCATCGTTGTCGTCTGGTGTTAATGCTTATCAAGAGGTAGAAAATGATTTTTTGAATGCTGAGTCTGCTGGGGAAACCAAATCAGGAAGATTAATTGAAAATTGTAATTCATAAAAAGCCAATTGAAGGACTTTTCCACATTTAATCATCAAAGAAAGTGAATGGAAAGTATGTTATTTTTCAATGTGATTGGTTTTTCTTTGCCAGAGTTTTTATATTACAAGAAAAAAAAATATCAGTACAAAGAATTGTTACAATATTTGCTTGGCAATTTTGTTTGGTCACTTGCAACACCGGAAAGAATGAATGCTCTAAGGGATAGTATTCCTGTCCTTGAACCCATGATATTTATAGATGAAAGAATCTAGGATGAAATATGCGTAATCCAGAAGCTACCAACAGGTCCAAAAATATTTGGTGCCTTATTCAATACGCACTTATTGAAGAAAATTACAGCCACACATTTTTTGTCACTGATCAATATTGGAAGCACTCCATTAGCAGTCAAAAGATTTTAACCTTGATCTTGGTATTTAGTATTGGTAAGCAAGTGTTGATTGTTAAATAGTTTGAGTATTTTCTTAGTTGAAAAACGTATTAAAATTTGAAATTTCAATTGTATATACTTCTTCATCTTGAAAGGCGAGGGATTCGGTTTACATAAACTGATGAAATGTTTGAGTGTAATCAGCAACCAGAGCTAAGCTCCAATCAAGAAGAGGCTAATACAAAGGTCTGCAAAATACACAATATAAAGAAGTTTCAAAATGGTTAACTTCGTTTTTTGAAATTTCAGACATATACTTAGAACATGATATAGGTTTAAATTTGTCAATTTGATGGGTAAAGTTTACCCCCTCAGCTGTTAGACTACATATGTTCCGTGCTAAAATATAAACATTAAAAAATAAGTTCTGGCAAACCCTCCTAACTTCAGAGTAATATATCTTTTAAACAAAAAGCTTTAACACACAGAGGAAATTTATCAAATTGGATAGGGCGAAATATTTGATGATTAAAAAATTGTGAGTTATAAATCTAAAGTTTAATTCATTTCGGAAAAAATGTACGAACCAAAAATGAAAAGGAAAATTTAGGTTATAAAGAAGAATAAACGAGTACCATCAAAAACATTACAAAGAATATATTTTGATTTCTCATCTCATTCATTTTAACATTCAGATAATAATAAAAAAAAAAAGTAAAAAAGAAAAACGAGGGCAGCAAATTTCGGCAAGATTGTACGATGTAAGATTGATGTGATAGGGTTCATTAAACGAGTGAATAGGTTGTTTTGGGTGAGACGAGGTATGGTTTAGTGTGTGTTTTGCATATTGTGTGATTTTTTACCCCGATCGAACAGGTTTTTTTCCAACAATAATGAGAGATGTTGTAATTTTTCAATTTATTTGTACTTTCCCTGAAAAAAGTTCAGATTGTCTCCACGAAACATCACCAGAATAAATCTTTAACTGCTAACAAAAATACAGGACAAGTTCAAAAAAATATATAAAAAAGGTTTTTTATATTTTTTTTCAATATCCTGATCAACACTTTTATTGGATATAATTCCTTTGTGACTCCTTGGAAAAAACTGTTAAACTTGTTATGGGTTGCATATGTGATAATATGAAGTACTAATAATAAACGACCATTTATGGACCTCAAATTCATTTTTTTGAGAGTTCATTAAATTTTTAAAGAATATATTACCAGGAATTCATCTATTTTAGTAAAGCTTATGTCAAAAAATTATTTATAAAACTAATTCGTTATATTTCAACATAAACAATATGTTAGAGAAATAACATTGCTGAGTTTTATTTCTTCCCTTTTACCGATAATCTCTTCCCTCTTTTAGGCTACTTGTAAGTATATGGTTAAAATCATTTTATTACCTCTTAGGAGAATGGATTTATTTGTCATTTAAAACCACATCAAAAGCACAAACCCATATATTTTGAATTTTAGAATGTGGCAATGACAGAATTTCTCTTTTATGTCTCTGGATGTAAAATAAGTGGCGGGGTATTCTAGAGCCTAGCTCATCATTGAATAGAAAAAGCCTAATTCCTCTTTTTAAATGATTTTGATGTTACTTTACAAACATTTATTGAAATGCATGCACTTATAAAGCGAAAAGTATTTTTATCAACAAAATTACAGTTTTTATAAGCATATTAAGGGTAAACTAGCAAAAAAAAAAAAAAAAAAAAAAAAAAATGGTCGTTCAAAAGCTGTGCAATTTAAATATAAGTTGATGTGTGAATTTCTCATTTTTCACAGCAAACTATGCACACGTTTTATAAGCAGCGTAATCATAACGGATATTCCCAACGTTTTTTATTTTTAAAGTGGGGCTAGCAAATAGTTTTCTAACTAATTTATTACAGAAAGGCTTACGGGTTTGGTTCTGGTGTACATACAGTTACCATTTGAGCTTACAGTAAAGAAAATTATTGGTTCCGAAGTGGACTCGAATCCACAGCTCTATGTTCT
>JAUZNK010014555.1:0-39036 GCA_035046665.1 Euphysa ruthae | reverse complement strand
CAAAATAAAAATTTTTTAACTATGCTTTGGTTTAATCTGTTTTTGTGTGTGATGTATAACGGGACCACAATGGAAATGTTGTTGTGACAAATAATTTTTGTGCCTATCCTTGCCACCATTTGTTTTTATGTTAGTGTTCTTTTATCATTATTATTTATTTTTTTTTTTTCCTGTTGTCTTGTAATTTTCATAGCTAATGTATATTTGTTTGTGGCAGAATAAGTATTTACTTACTTACTTAACATTATATGCTGTTCGGAATAATGAAAAAGTGGTATTTAACCAAGTTCTACATCGCATGTCAAGTAAGAGATGGCGACCTCAATGATTTTTTTTGTTCTCACAGCTCTACACTGCATTTCAAGTAAGAGATGCTGACCTAATGAATTTTTTTGTTCTCACAGCTCTACATCGCATGTCAAGTAAGAGATGGCAACCTCAATGAATTTTTGCCATGAAAATAAGTTATCCACCTTCACCTTCTAGGTATTTTCACGATCTGGGTGAAAACCAGATCTGATTACATGTTACGAAGAATTTTGTCTTCCAAATAGTGATATTCCAAAAGCTGGTTGTGTAATATTGGATGGAGCATCAATTGTAAATACTCTGAAACCCAATAGAGCTTATTTATTTTCAGAATACACATTCAAAGTATTATTCCATATATTTATCAATTATCAAGTATATTAAGAGATAACATTGTTTGCGATTTATTACTTCCTAATTTATTTAAAGCGTCAGCAAGAACCAAAACTGGGAAAAGGTGTACGTCGAAGAACGCTACAAGATACACCAATACCCAGTAACTGATACTCTCTTTTGCGTCTTGACGAAAGCAAAAAATAGTAACTTTTCGTCTATTTAGCTGAAGTTACAACCCGAGATAACTATAGTGGTAAAATAATTGTTAGTACGTTTGATAAAAAAGTTCTGTGCAACAAAAATCTCGATAAATCAAAACTAGCTAACACCCTGTGATCACGAATAAGCCGGCAGTCGAAGATTTTCGCATGTCTTCACATAAAATCAAGTTGCGCATGTATGCTTATTTTTGCGAATGACGAGCTCACAAAAAAAATTAAGATTAAAAAACATAACGCAAGTTTGTAAAATAGTTACAAAAATGTTTAGTTTTGGCGTTTTTGTATAAATTTTATACAGCTGTTGAATCATTTTTTGACAGACTTAGTGTTTTTCTCTTATATATTTTAATTTTTAAAAGAATTCAATGAGATAACATTGTAGCGCTTTATTTTTTATTGAAACATACTGAAACTGAGTAAAAAATATATAATTTATAAAGTTTTTTTCTTCTTGAAATTTTCTTTCTAATGGTATGTCATATGACTAGGTTTGGTGACATTGAATTTTTGCACAGCCAGCAATTTTTATGGTTCGTAAATTATACAGAAAATGAGTATGCGGAGTGGGTCCCAGTTGATTTTGAATCGATAGAATCTAAAGAAAATACACTAAATTCCATGTTTTTAACCGCAAACGCACAATTTTTGCACATTTTACCTTCACCATTGAAAATGCTTGAATGTTATATGTTACAGTCCGGGCAACTTATATCTTGAACAGCGTAAATAATTTTTGTGTCGATTATAATGTTACAACTTCGAGGTAAATCAGATTTTCAATCAGATACAGCTATAATTGTTTAAATTTTCATTGATGATGCAGATTTTACTTCAGTGTCGATTTGTGATTTTTTTAAGAGGTTACCTTTAGATGAAAAATTAACTGGATTTATAAACTGGATATCATTTTGGTGTTTTTTAATAGTGCTGATTGCCATATTTCTTTTTTCTTGTTTTGCTGGTGCTTCTTAATTTCCCATATTTTCCACCACATTTAAGGGAAGTTATATTGATGTTTCCATCATTGTTTTCTGTATTATTTCCTATGTTTTTTTCCATCTTAAATTCTCAATGACAATGTCACTTTCACAAATTCGTTTCATATTTATATCTATTTACTATAACCTAAGATATATATCTGGTGGTTTACAGCAATATTTTAAAACCATCTATTTATCACGTATTTAGTGATATCGACGAGAGTTATTTTAATCAAATACAGGAAGGATCCAAGAACTGTAAACAAAACAGAGAAGAGACCAAAAACAAAAAAAATTTTCTTGAAAATGGGAGTCATAAAAATCATTTTTTGGGGATTCTCTAAACTTCAAATCGATAAATGGATTTCGGATTCGACATCTACTTTAAATTCAGCATGAAAATGAAACTAAAGGCGTTACAAAGCTAGAAAAGTCAAGGAATAACAATAATTAATTTGTCATAAATCGTATTTAGAGAAAAGTTTCTTGTAAAAATGTATATATGTACAATTCTGACTTGAAATAGAAACATCTAAAAGAATCAAGTTTTTAAATTTAACGTAGAATAAATATACTTTAATTAGATTACCTTTTAAATCCAATTAGCACCGTGTCAGAACACTGTCTTAAATTAATTTGTATTAGCTGGTCATGATATTTGAATTCTTCGCAACTTTTTTGATTTTAAAATTCATTTTCAATTTTGGCACTTGAAAAAGACGCCAATATTACTTCAGCAAAAAAATTGTAATTTCACACTAAGAGGCTTATATCTTGACATGAAACTAACTAAGCAAGTGTATTCGATTGTAGAGAGCGGTGTGTACTTAATTTCAGCCAAACCGTAAAAAAGGAAAAAAGGCTATTGTCAAAAACGTCGCGTTTGTATTCTCGTTCTTTGTTTCTGGCCTAAAACTTTAATACTTAAGAATTTTAAAAACCACGCTCTTAAATTTTTTATCATAGATATCATTAGTATGCCACACAATGAAGAAAACCAGCCTTTCAAGATTATCGTAGGAAAACTTTAGTGATTACTTCAATAGTGGTTACAGTGCCAACAATTTCATTGTATTGCTCTTTTTCAACCCCAGCTTCCCTCATACCTTTATATCATATGCAATATTGATCAGATTTGAAATATATATATATATAAATTAAAAAAAAAAAAAAAAAAAAAAACCCAAAATAATAAAAATAAAAACAAATGGTTTGTTATACAATTTCGATTAACTCCCAAAAAATTGAATCACAACCCGTTTTTTGAAGGTGATCCCACGCAAACTGTATAATTTAAGGGTCATTGATGAGTTTAAGACATAAATAAAGGTCTCTCAGTTAAGATTATTAAGATTACATTTGGCGAATGGGAGAAACATTTTCAACCAAATAGTGACCGAGATGTTTTTGAAGTAAAATTTCAAGATTTTTTTACTTTGCCTTTCCAGTAAAATTATAAACAATCAAAGAAAATTCGAGACAGAATATGTTTAAAGTCAAAAAAATAAATAGGAAAATATTGCAGTAAAGCATAAATTGGAGTTACTTCTAAAGTTTTTTAAAAAAATATAAATACCTAGCCACCAAACAGATATATGCGTATATTGTATTCAGATATGATTAGTAATTAAACTACTGTTAGCTTGTATAATTAAAGCTACTAATGATATCTTAAATCCTCTAATAAACCTTGCATATAATAAAGGCCAGATTTATAAAAATTCTCGAAGGAAGAATATGCCATTTCCTTACTCTTAGTAATTACCTATATTTTTCTAGAGACACGACAAAAATAATAAAGAGATGTTCATTTACATACAATATATATTCTGTAACTCTTAAGTTTGAGCTGCCGTTATAGGAAACAACCAAAGTGATTTACATTGGGAAGAACAATATTTTTTTGAGCGGCAAAACTAACATTTTGGAATTTTGTGCTAGAAAAACAGACTAAAGGTTAGATAAAAAAGAAAATTTATGAAATTTTTAGCATAAGTCGTATTATGATAAACTGTTAACGAAGTAGTTAATTCTTGTTATTTTTTAGGCTCATTCTTAAAGACAATAAAAGATTATTGTTCACCCTATTTAAAATTAATATATTTCATACTCCTTACAAGAAGTAACATCACATAGTCTAGCCTCTTTAAAAGACAGAATATGATATGACAGCGTGTTAAATTTGATTAAAATACCACAGGCATTATGAAAAATAAAGACAATAACTCCAAAAAATAAAAAATGATTTTTGCATGCCTTGTTCTAAAAGTGCTTATTAGAGGATTTTTCTAGAATAAAAAAATTATTGTTGCTATCTGCGCAGTTTCTTGAGACCTCCCCGCGTTTTATTTGACTTAACTTTAGCTCGAGCGCGAAGAGCTCTTTTCTTGCGTTCATTCTCTTTAAGATTAGCAGATGTAAGAAAAATGGCAGGAAGTGATTTACTAAGTAATGTTAATGTAGGCCTTGTGGTTAACCGATGCCGTGTACCACGAGGAGAACCCGGAGCAGACTTACATTTAATTTGTTCATTTATAGCTCGTGCTTGGTATAGCTCGTTCATAGATGGTGATTGTAAACGCATGACATTCCCTTTGGAAAGTTCGTGATTTTTATTATCTGTTTTTACGTTATTTGAAATTGATATTTTTTTATTTACGATTGCAGATGAACTTGGAGGAGCATACAAAGAGTTACTTTTGCACAATGTATCTTCAGACATTTCTTCACCGACTTCCAACGTGCTAGTGCCCCTACGTGAGATATTTTTACCATAGATAATATCAGGCTCATCTGGTGGCAGATTATTTTTCATGAGCGTGGCAAATGACTGTGTTTCCTCCACCTTCTTTGATTTAGATTGCAGCTGTGGATTATTATACATTTTTGGTACGGAAACCATATTTGTTAAGGATGTTGGTGCTGGTGTATTGTTAGATTGAGATTTAGAACGAGGAGGATTCACTTCATCTTGTTTCTGTTGACGCTGTAATATTTCCTCATGTTTAGGAGATAATACCTTTAATTTTTGGCCATTGTTAGGGATGTTGAGTTGGGAAGAACTTTTACGCTTATAATCTCTTGATGAAGGAGACCATACAGAATTCTGTCCGTCTATCGCTGTAATACTGTAATAATTCGATACCGGCGATGCTAAAGGTGGCAGTTCTAATAGACACGCTATTGATGTCATTTTACGATGTCGCAATGCTTCACAACGCTTTTGAAGTCGCTGCCTTGCTGACATACACCGAATATAGTCATCAAATAAAAACTTTGCTGTCAAGATGGGAAAGGGATTGATCCCAGATTTACTTCTTCTGGTAAACGGTTGTTGTATGACGATATGCAATGAACGACTGTCGTCTTTGTCGGGAGTGGCTTCCACGTCCTAAACCACAAATTAATGGTAAAAAAGTAAAAAACTCGGCAATAATACTTTTACAATCAAAGAAGTGACCAAGAAAAAAAAAAAAAAAAAAGGTGAAATTTCTCACTACTGCATCATACATGAATATATGTGACCATATATAGATTATTTGACGAAATTAATTTTCATAATTGTTAAAAAAAGTAGTTAATTTAACGGGACTTATATTTATTAGCAAAACATTTTTTTTGAAGAGGCCTTAAATTGCTAAAAATATACATAAGTTCATTAGCTTCTTTATTTTTAGATGAAAAACTCTACGGCCAAGTAAATCGCATCAAAGAATAACCGAAGAATGGCTCGGTCGAAGTAAGTAATATTACAATTAACCAAAAATTCATACAGTTCACTTTGTTTGCATACTCTGCAGTACATGACAAATGCATTATAATTTCAGGGGGTACCGATCATAAACTTGAAAAAATCGTTATGAATGATTGCATAATGAATTATTAGTCGTTTAAAAGGATACAAAATCATAACAAAAATAACGTCAAAAAAGTCATCAAAATGGCCTCTTTTTAGACTTCTAATAAATTCCATACTATAAATACTCTCTTTCGATAAATCCCCATCGCTTTTATATTTAAAGACTGTTTTTAGTCTTGTTTAGTTTAGTTTTTGTAGAATTATTTAAGTGAAACGTCTGAGAAAGTGCATTAAGTAGATGTAATCAATTTACAAACTAAATTCAGATTTTTGCTCTGTATCAAATTGAGCTTTCAACTATACCGAATATAGCTGTGGCACGTCTTTCGCTAGGTTAAATGCTAATTTAATCTGAATAAGTCAATAATTTTTATCTAGATTAGATTAACAAAGACTAAAATATTTAAGTTGATTTCATCAGCACTTTTGAAATTCCATTGCAATTTCCATCGAAATACGTGGCAAATTCAGTTTTGTGAACGATGGAAGGAAGCTTCTATGTCAGCTGTCCTATGTAATGATTATATTTTACCTCAATTTTCAAATTTTTCTTTTTTCTGTTTATCAGCAAAAGGGACATTAAAGTATATAATAACTTCGTTACTGAAATGCTGGGATTAGTTATACAAAAATAGAGGGAAACCTTTACCCACCATCTCAGGGTTGTAAGAGCGCTCCATAAGTTATCAAAAAAACTATCAGTGCAACAATTTATCAAATTAAAAAAAAAAAAATCAATAAAAGCAACATGGTTTTTTTATGGTCAGCTGACTATAAAAGTTAATTTAAATCACCTGTAAATGGGAGACAAACTTGACAACACCCCAGCCTAATTTACTAGTGTCTGGTTCCACCAGTATAAACTGACTTGTATCAATTACTAGGAATCTGCGAATGTTTTGCCTAAAATAAAGTTATAGAAAATCAAATTGGGATATGAACATTACTTAGTAGTAATATCTCTCATCATATCCTGTTTTTAAATTGCAAAATTTATCATTATCACAAATCTCCTTTGCATATCAGCTATGTACCATAAGGGTATAAACTTATTAATAGGGGAATATTTTCCTGGTCTGAAAACTTTAAGATGTCTAATACACCAAAATATCTTGGAAAATTAGGAAGATTAATTAAGGCCATATTCTAGAGAATTTAATTTTGAGCTCTTAATTAGGACCCACGACCAGAAACAAGAAGGTGAAATAAAAAATTTCGTAGTTTTAGCTTGATATTAACTTTAATAAAAAAGTTATACCTTCAAAATTTTTGTTTTAGCATCAAAAATAATCTTATTTGGACCCAGTGCTGAGAAATTATTATGCAAAAAAGCCAGTGGAGCCATGGTCTAGTGGTTAGCGTTTCGCGCTACGAGACAGAAAGTCAGTTTGAATCCGTGTGCGGACTGATCACTTTTTCACGGTGAAGCACCCATCTAATTTCGGGCGCATAAAATCGCAGAAACTGGATGGTGTATTTTTGTACTCGTCGTTGTCCCAAGTTCGTTATATATTATTTGCATAAAAAAAAAGCCATCATTTCAACTGGCCAATCATAATTCCAGGCGTTTTGAGCAAAATTTTTGAAAGCGTAATTTATGCAAATAATCTCCTATTTAATGAAAGGGAGTTGACTGAAACGTTGGTATTTGTAGTATAGATTTTTTAGTTTCTAGTATTCTCCAAAGATAACCTATTCAATTTGACTCTATGTAATTTAAAGTTTATAATAGTGACAGCTTATAATTTACAGAATTTAAAACTAGGCTTTAAAAGGTATGATTTTTTTTTTTATTTCAATTCATTATGAAAATCTTTCAAAACAAAACCCTGTGATAATAATTTAAAAGCTTGTTTGCAAGTAGCTAATTTGAGGGTGTACTCTCATTAGTAAAATATTGTTCACATAAAATAATCATTTACAACGGACTTACTTCCCCTGCTGAGCAAGTACACATGAAATTAAATCACTGTTGTTTAAATCAAGAACTTGGTTTTCACTGACCGGGTTGTCAACCTTACTAAGTGGTAAATAGCTTTCAGCTTCTCCTTCGATGTCTAGTAAGAGTTCACGTAGAAGTATAAATATATGTGTTGCCTAGGATGTATAGAAATTTTGAATAAAATGAATATCAATTTTCACAACTATTTCCAAGAAAACATAGAGTTCTTTAAACACCAAGGAAGAAACTACCAATTGATAAAACAGAAATAACACTTTTAAAACTAGGTTGAAAGACAGACGTACATACCTTAAAAAATTAATCCAAACAATTCCTTGAACGATATTTATTTCAAGTTCTATATATAGATTTAAATAATTTACATAACATTTAATTTAGATAACAAATGAGAAGCTTATTTAATTTCATGGCAAAGCAATTTAATAAGCTAAGTAACCAACATATATATTCCTAGCTATGTAATTAATCAAACGAAATGTTTAATAGCCATAAAGACATGACTAATACAGTTTTCAAGACATTGTCAATGCAAGGTGTTAACATAAACAACCCTGCATTTCAAATATATTTTAAAATATACCGGTCTTTTTCAAATACATCTCAAAGGACGCGTACCTAACAAATACACATAAATTTTTAGGAGGAATACCAATGTAAGAAAATCAAAAGCAACGGCTACTGTAAAATATTCTTCAACAGAGCAAGTACCTAAACTTTTTCAGTGTTACTGATGTAATATTATGTCATTCGACCAAATTGTAAAAATCACTTAACTGAAACACTTCTGCGACTTTGGGCTCAATACAAACACGCTAGAATCCCAATTAAATTGTGTAAAAAGTTAGCCCCATTTTAGGATAGTTTCAATATTCCGTATCGTAACTAAGCACAAATCCTTAAGAATATCGTTCTAATTTTTGCGATAATTAAAAGAAAAGGTGACACTTAAGTGGTTACATTATAAAAAAAGGCATGGTAGTTAAAAGTAGCCCAAATCATTCAACAAGACACATTATATCTCTATAATAATACCGTAGTGTAATAATACTTATGGTATTTTACACATTTTTAATCAAGCATTTTCATTGGTCGCCAATGAAAAAGCAAGAAAAAGAAACAAAAAACAACTTAACGGAACGATTTATATATTCAAAACTTTTTCATTGGTTGGTTTTAACAATAATCGTTTTGGATTGGAGGTTTTTAAAAAATTAAATAATTTAAAATATTATTATACTTTGTCAGGAAGGTTTAGCTCAAATGGTAACTGAAAATAACATGTTTACCTACCAAAAAAATATCTGAGAAAAATATACTTTATCTGTTCAAATGTGACAACAGCGCTCCATACTCGCATAGCTTGTGAGAGGTACGAGGATTGATGCCTGGTAGCTCAAAATTTCTTTTTACTTTTTAAGACTTCTTTTGAATTATCTCGGGGGGCATACAGCTAACTTGCAAAAAATGCAATTCCAACTAGTAAAGGAGGAGGGTAGAGGAGGATGGGGAAAAAATTTCCCTCCCATTAACCTGTAAATTTAATCCCAACTTTATAGAAAAAACTATTATGAATTTTACACAACAACTCTCACTAAATAGAAATGAGGGTCAAAAACAAATTTTTTTTTTTTTTTGGATTTTTTTCCATTTTTAGAAAAGCCCTAATGCCATCATCACACCATCTGACTATCACAAATATTTAAATTGGTATCTTAGCCGCCAAGCATAGTTACCAAATTTCATCAATTATCTCTCGAAAAAGTAAAGGGACCAAATGAAATATGTTGGTATATAAGCATACAGGGAAATGTCTTAAGGCATTTTAAGAAAAGTGAAATACTATAAGCTCACCCTTTGTGTTCTCTCAGCATCACCACAAGGCAACCTCTTAACAAAGTCAATACCAGTTAACGGTGTCACAGTAGCAGGCAAAAGCAAGGATGCATCCATAGTAATATATTCAACATTTAATGGTTTCGCCTAAATTATACAAAAGATGATTGTAATTTAACAGCAAAGCAATTTTATCTAAAATTTACATACATAAAAACGATCATAATTACATTTTTTATTACATTTTCTATGTAAAAATTCTGACTCTCTAACTTTAGGTTTAAGACTTCTATTTTATGGAATTTTTCATAATTTTATAGCAATTTACAACAATTTAAATGAAACAACTAAAAAACAGCAGCAAGTGATGAGCCTAAAAGTCCTTTTAAATAGTTAAGCGCATAGCGATCAAGATATTGGAATATTTACTTATTTAAGAAATTCTACTGGCACATTGACTGTGACTTGATAAACTTGATAATTAATAACAAAACGGTAATTGTAATATAACAAGTAAGAACTGTCAACAAAAAGATATTAAAACATTAACCCTTCCGGTGCGGGTCGCCATTACATGGGTTGCACGATTTCTGTAAAAAAAGTCTATATATAGACAACAATATATGTCTATGTACATAGAAGGTTACGATCTAATGGAATGATATAATCTTAAAATAGATTGTACTAAATTAACAAGAATTGATTGGACTTTTTTAATATATGCATTTAATATCTGCAAAATTCTAGAGCATAACAAAACCAGATGCCTTCCATTGTTCGAGGAAAGTATACACTCTGTGGAAGGTTATCTAATGATGATTTTTTGTATATACAAACTGAATTCGATTCTGTTATTGATGAAGAAGATGAAGACGATGAGCCACTTATAAATTTGATAGCTGATGAAATCGATGACAATGGAATTGATTCAGTCCAGCCTGACCAACCATCAGAACCAACAACAGCCCCAATTATTCCATTTAATAATGCACCAAGTAATGTACCAGATGACTGGGACAGTACTAAGTGGACAGACAAGATACAGACTTTACATGGATGGATCCATTTACTTTTGAAAGCAAAATTTTGGTAGACATTCCAGATGATACCGATGAGTTGCATTTTTCTAGTTGTTTGTCCCAGAAAAACTGCTTTTAGAAATAATTTCTGAGACAAATAGATATGCAAAATCTTATATCGATGCTGAGAAAGCTGCAAACAGATTGCCTCCCAGATCACGCATCAGACTTTGGCCCCAAGATAGGATTGATCTTACCAGGATTAAACATTTCATTACATTTTATTTTGGTATCGTTAAGAAAGAAAATTTGAAGACGTATTGGTCCATGGATGACGTGTTTTCTACACCCTTTCCAAAGAAAGTTATCTCGTGATAATTTTTAAACTTTTTTTCATTACTTCACCTGTGTAACAATGAAGAGTATGTATGTAAAGGACAGTCCAGCTGTGATCCTTGCAAAAAACTTGGTTCATTTTAAAAGCATATTATGAAACAAATCGGTGAAGTTTGGGCACCACGACAAACATTGTCAATAGACAAAGGATGTATACCTTTCAAAGATAGAACCCATTTTAATTGTTATAATTCAAGTAAGATTGATAAGTATCATATGAAAACATTCCAGCTTGTTAATTCCTCAAATAATTATTGCCTCAAATTCAAACTCTACATTGGTGTTGATGACTATTCCGAGACCGTATTTGGAAAGACACACAATCTAGTGATGCACATGTACAAGAACTATTTGAATAACTTCTACAGCTCCCCCTATCTCTACTGCAATTTGAAGAAAGAGAAAGCAGGGGCTGTTGGAACACTCCGCTTAAACCGCAAAGGTATGCCTGCAGACCTACCAAACACAAAGTTAAAAACAAAAGGTGAGTCGAAAATCATGTCGTACCCCAATGAAATCACACTGGTTAAATTTTATAATAGAAAAGTTTTAACTCTCGTGTCATCTGTTTATAATGGGAAATTAACAGACACTGGCAAAATTAATCGTACTGCGAATGACTTAATGAAGAAACCATCAAGTTGATGATAATGTATAATAAGTATATGGGTGGAGTTGACACAAATGATCAACTTCTAAAGTATTTAAATTTCAATCGTTGTACAATTAAATGGTGGAAAAAAGTTTATTTCAGAATGCTGAACATCTGTATGGTTAATGTTTTTATACTTTGAAAGGAACACTGCCAAACAAATGGACATCCGTACAAGAAAATACAAACTGATTTCCATATAAGTGTGAATAAAAAGCCTGTTGCGGAAGCTGTTACAGAATCTCCTTTAAATAATTTGTATAATGAGGAGTACGAAAGGTTTTCTGGTACACATGTAAAATTGTAGTACCAGATAATGCCAAAGTAGCTCATATTCAAAGAACATTTAGAGTTTGTTGCCCTGCAGAGCGAGAATTTTTTAGAAGGCAAGGTGAGAGTAAGTGAAAAAGAACCACAAGCGAAATACCTATGAGTGTAAGACTTGCAAGGTTGCACTATGTATTGATAATTGTTTTGAGCTATATCATTCAAACAAGAACTATTTAGATATTTACTGTAACATTACACAAACTCTCATTTATTGGGAACTCATTGTTTGTTGTTTATTTTATTTTTTCAAAGATATATATATATATATAAAAAAAGCATTGTTTTGTTTCATTAATAAAATTTGAGTCTTCTTACATCCTCTGAAAATAGAAAAAATCACTACAATATCATTTCTAGAAGCTTTTGCCCAAGAAAAAAAATTTTTTCCCAAAAATTATTGAAAATTCCAATTAACTCTGCTGGGGGTCTCTCTATCTTTATTACAAAAAAATTTTTTTTCAACACATTTATTATTCAACTTAAAATCTATCATTTGAGCCTTTGTAGGATTTCTAGAACCTTCTAGAAGTCAAAATAATTCACATTTAAAGAAAAATAAGTATTTTTGGCTATTTTTTTTTAAAAAAAAATCCCCGTCGTCCTCACGAAATGTAATGGAAAATAGGCTCCTGCACCACAAGGATTAAAATAAGATGGCCCACCTGCTTAAAATATTAAGATTATCAAGTACTAACATAACCCAAAATTTCATATTAATAAAAGTGAAAAATTTTAATAAGTATTTTGAGGCTTTTTTTGGGCATGCTCACCCTGCCCGAAAAAATATGCAAGATGACCAAAACGCCTAATATATCAGAAATAATATTTCCTAACATAACAAAAATTTGTACAATTTCCGCAGCATATTTTTTAGAAAAAAACAATAATCAAAAACATAATTAAAAACCTTGAAATATTCCAAGCTCAACTTTTTGGAAAAAGTTGAGCTTGGTCGGGCCATAAGTCAGATAAGTCGGATCTCTGAACAACTATTTTTGACAAATTTCCATTCAGGTAAAATATATATTCCATGAGTTGATTTTGGGCTACTAAGAACTTTTCAAAAACATTGGGCTTTGTTGCTTTCTAACCCTTTCTAACATGAAACATCACGCAAAACATCAGAAAAAACTAATAGATGCCAAAAGAAAACTGTAATGGTCGTACGCGCAGACACACGGAAAAGAGTGAATATAAAGAACCCCAACAATTAATAAAATAAGTTAATGACAAATTTAATTTCCATCTTTTTATTTTTTTTATTCTATATTTTATACAAATTTCACACAGTATATATTTTCAGGGCCATATAAACATTACCATCTATAGTTTTAATGAAGTTTACAAGATAAATAGTCCCACGTGAGAAAAAACTACAGTATTAATAACTTTCTTATTCTATTCTAATCAAAATTTTGAAATTGAAGTTTTTATTTTATTTAGCAGAAAAATTACCTTCATGTGGTGATATTGTCCTTCAAACGTGTCAACGAATAAATCATCACCCTAAAATATCACAAGGTACAAAATTATTTATTAAATAAACAAGGCGTTTCTCTGAATTAAAAAGTGTTTGATAATATATCCTAAAATAATATAGCGACAATCATGCTATCATGGACAAAGGATACACTATAAACAATCAATGCTAAATTATGCAAAAAAAAAAAAAAAAAAAAAAAAAAAAAAAAAAAAAAAAAAAAAAAAAAAAAAAAAAAAAAAAAAACGAAGAATAACTCTTTAATTCAACATAATATTTAAAAAATCAAATATTTAGTAAATTTCAACTAATCCAAATTTTAGCAAAGCGCAACCATTTTAAAAATTGCTCTAAAACAACTTTGAGACAAAATGCATGTTTAGTCAAGGATGAGTAATCTGGATGAATAGAAAAATAAAAGAAAATAGACCAGAAAAATTCTTACCTTATAAAAGCTTCTTAATTGAAGAGTACTCTCTTCTCGAATATTCTAAAAATAGATAGATCAATATTGACTTCAATGATTAAGTCATAGAAATGAACTAAGGCAAAAGTATATTTCCATATTAGAAAAAACATGCATACTTGTATGCAAATGAAGACTAAAGGGTACAAACAAAATATAATTTAAACTTCAATATCTAGAATAAGAATTTGACTGAATTGGTGTATCTTGTTAAAGGGTATATGTTAAAGGATATATGCTGGTCACAATTTGCCACAAGCAAATGGCCAATTTGTCTGTTGAAAACACGATAGTTAGATATATCCAACATTATATTTTCCAAGTAATTGTTTTGTTCTAAAGGAAACTTTCCTGTAATATTTTTGCCAATACTCACAATTCAAGCTCTTCTACACTTTCAAACTTAAAAAACTATATTTTCGCATGAATCACACAGATAAAAGTACACAGCCTTTAGCCTATTTAGACCATTTCACTATCTGGTAAATCGGAATATCTCCCTAATAATGTTTTTTTTTGTTATCAACAAGTTACGCAAAAGAGCATATCTGTTTAAAATTTAATGTCAAATTGGAAAAATTTTTTTTTTCATTGATTTTTTCACTGCAAGAACAAATAAAATAAACCATGGGTTCAAATAAGCCTAATTAAAACAAATCCTTGTCTGCTCAAGACAAGAAAAGCAGTCGCTTTCTTTATCATGCAATTTTTAAATTGCCATAGCTATGTCAGTGATTAACAAATCTTTACATTATTGATAGCATTTTTAACACTTTTAAAATCTTTTTACATAAAAAATTACTTTCCTTCAATAAAAAATATGTAACATAAATTTACGATTTAGTCGCAAATAATTTACGCACCAAAATTGCCGTTATATTTCAATGTAAGGTAGTTTGGAGGGGTATGAGGAAGTTGGGTGTAGATAAGTAGCTAGTTAAGATGATACAGTCTATGTACACAAATGCTTAAAGTTGTGTGAGGGTTAATAATTTACTTATTGAAAAATTTAGTATGAATGCTGTTGTATATCTGGCATGGTACTTTGTTGTTTATTTTGGTTTTAGAGACGTTGTCAATGTTGTTCAGAAGAGGGAGTCCATGGGAGTTATTTTATACAGATAATTTTGTTCCACATTAGAGTCTATGGAAGAGTCAGTTGAAAATTTTTTAAGTGGAAGAAAGGACTGAAAGAAAAAGAGCTAAAAGTAAAAACAGGAAAAACTAAAGTAATGATACATAGCAGTAAAGCAATGAGTGGCCTTAAAGTTCGAATCTAGCTCAATTTTAAACTGATTATTAAGAGGTATTGTAGGAAGGTTAAGATGACATTCAGTTTTCATAGAAGCACTGCAAAGATGAGATTAAAGACAATGCAGTATTTCCTGCTCCAGTAATGTACAGTGACTCATTAGAGATAGTTGACAACCTCTGTTACTTAGGTGACAAGCATTTAGTATTTAGGGTTACCTCTGTTCGGAAAAAATTTAGAGAGTTAATTTCTTGATGAACTAGCAAAACAGGTTGTATGAAACTTTAGTCAAATGTTATGTTGTATGGAAGTTAACTTGGGCAGTGAAGCTGGAAGATTTTGATCATTTAGAAAGGAATGACATACAAATAGTTAGGCGAGTGTGTAACACCAGCCTGAGAGACAGAATTTGAGGTGAGCTAAGAAACAGACTCATAGCATTCAAAGCACCCAAGATGTTATTCAGATCAGGAGATTGAATTAGTTGGGCGACTTGAAGAGGATGGAGGAGGTTACTTAGAAAAGAAATACAACGCTCATAGGTAGACTGAGAATGACTATATATTTACTGTAGAATTTTAGAATTAAACATTTAATGAGCCTCATACTTCTTAAAAAAAAAAACTGTTAAATATACCATCACTGCATTACCAAAAATAATTAAGTTTTAATGAGAAGATGAATTTTCACATAGCTAATTTTGGTGAGGGTTTAGTCAATGATTGTAAGTCGAACACTAATTAACTTTTACAAGTTATACTTCGCTGAGAGAAATTCAATAAACCTATTAATTGAAACCAAACATGACCACATTTACATTTTTTTTATTTTTGAAATATGAAATTTGAAGAAAATTTAAGATAGTTAATTAAAAAAAAGACCACATATATATGCGTAGATTTTTTTATGGGAGGCAAATTGTTAAAAAAATTTCCTTTTTGGTTTTGAAAATTTTATTAAATTTTATAAAGTGTTATCAAAAATGGCCAAAGATTAAAAAAAAAAAAAACTTGATTTTTATACGGGCCAAAAGATGTGTTCTATGTTTCTAACTTCACACATAAGCTACAAATTAAAACAAGACTTTTGAAAAACTCAAAAATTTTACTTTTCAAAAAATGCATATTTGGTTCTATAAGCGGGGTGATGGAAAAAAAAACAATACTGAAATTTTTTTTCTTTGTGTTTGTGAGATAACTGCCTGATAAAGTGACTGATGAAGTGACAAGAAGAAAACTATGCAATATGCAACTTAAAATGAAGAAAACAATTTATTTATAGTATGACACACAACAAAAAAAACATCAAATGAAAGCCCTCTCAAATAAAACAGAAAAAATGAGCTTACAATAAAATTTCTCTTGCACAGCAACTTAAAGAAACCTATTTTATTACCTGTAATATAGCAAAGTGGTTATCTGTGATTCGTATGTGGTTTTCCTGGATTACTAGAAGTCTCACGACTTTCAGACACATTTCAAACGTAACCAGTCGCATATGGGAACCTAAAAAAAAAAAAATAAATAAAAAAAAATAGATGTAATCCTGAGACGGTTGATCACGTCATAAAAATAGTTAATGAATTCATTTGAAACTAAGTAACAGACTTCTTGTGAAATACACAGCCAAAATAGGAATAAAAATATTAATTTTTATAGCAGTTTGAAGAAAGACAACATTTAACATATTCACTTCTATCAGTTGGAATTTAAAATTTCAAAGAAATGGTAGGGTACAATTAAATTGTGAAAAAATGATTTACATGAGCATAACAACCTGACATCTGCGATTAGATCCAGCCATAATAAGGAGCCATTTAGATTTTGAATTACATCTTCCTGCTTTATCACTACTTTTACACTACTTTTGAATTAATTGGAAATTTTTATTCCACAATAACATTTTAATGAAACACACACATCTTGCAGCAATATTGTTTTTAATAACAAAGTGTGGCAACAAAACAAAATTAAAAATGATGAAAAATATTATCCTATAGATAAATGAGAACAAAAACTGACCTTATAACCCTTTACCAGTCCACTATTTATCTGAACTATGGGTGCTTAATGCTCAATAAATATTGAGGTGGTGGATCTTAAATGTCCAATGATCACTTGAGTTTTGGGTTTATCAGCAATATATAGTCATTAAACATACTCCAAAAAATATTTTCTTAAAAGTTTAAAAAAAAAATTCATATTAAGACACTTAACATGTGATAAATTTTAAAGCAAGGCGCGACACGGCGTCCAACATCACATTCAATGCACATAACTCTTGACGCTTCCCCTAGTGGGTACAGGCAACACATTTTTTTTTCAAATAAGTTTCTATACATAGCTCGGAAAGTGATTGGGTTGTCTGCCCCTAAACTAGCATGACTTGATTTTTCAGCATAACACACGCCAAATTTTCAAACATTTGTCAAATCATCTTTAATCGAAATTGCAATTGATTCAACGTGTCACCTTTCTTGATAGATATAATCATAAAAACATCTTTTCAAGGTGTCGTCATAATATTGGTTGTTTTCTCATACAATATTATTCGTTTATCTTTTTTCAATTTTGGTGTTTTCAATTCGATTGATAAACCTTTATAATCTTTATGGAGAGTGCCAATGGTATCAGAAATTTCTGCTCAAAGTAGTTTAGAAAGTTCAAGCGACAAGTACCAATTATCAATATGCAGGCTGTAACCTTTATTAAGTAAACTTTCCATCAACATCACAATTAATTTAGCTGCAACATATGTACTCAAGATTTAGGCCGTTTATCAGCTCTGACGCAAAAATTGATCTCCAAAACATATGCACATTGAGACTTATACAAATCGTAATTCTTAATGCCCAATCTAGCTATTTTACTACGTATATATTGCTTAGAGTAAGTCGACCTTTCTAAAGCATAATTGATTTGTCTATTGAAATTTTCTGATCAGGGGTGCAATATTCCATGTACTTTTTATTTTGATAGTCCCATATAGGTTTTATCTTACTAGCTAGTGGGTATGAGGGTGGCAAGGTAGATTTATCAACAAAATGTATAAACTTATCAATATCAGTAAGCTTGAATCGGTGTACTCACAGTATAATATTTATATGTTGGCTGACAAATAATTCCTTGGTCAAATATGATAGCAATATATTTCCTAATATTATTTAAATCAATTACTGACCACCGTTTCATTCTTGAATGTAGTTTAAGGTCCTTATCAGTTATAAACTGCTCAGCAAATAATTTAGCTCTGTATGTACAAAGTTCATCAGTAAAAGAGTTCAAAAAAAGAAAGCGGATCTTCACAAGTCACAGTTACAGGCAGATATCCAAATGAAAGACAAACTTGCTTTATTGACTGGAGGATCAGCACTCCATTCTTGAGTAAATCCTTTAGTATTTTGCTTTTTCAATGTCTTTATATCTTTTGTATCATCAGAAGAGTCTGACTGGATCTTCTTCTGTTTCAGAATTTTCACCATCTGAAACATCAGATACAATTTCTTTACTTTCAAAGCCATCCTCAGATATTGATCACCGTCATTATACATAAATTCTTAAATAAATTCTTTCATAGTATATACTCTCTTCTTAGTACTCTTTGCTAATGAACTTGAACTAGAAGTGCCTGTAAAATCAGCCATTCTTTTGTAGGGTGTAAATAACTGCTTATTATATGAGTAATTTAACCAAAAACAATAAATAGGGGTGAAAATCCAAAACTTAAAAGATTTATATTATGAAAAAATCAAACCATGAGGATGCAGATGTAACATTACACCAGAAACACAGCAATACTAAATATAATAGTCATGAACCTAATTTACGTCAGAGATATTTCTAGCCCATAAGCCGCTTGAAGTAATATTATGTTGAGGACATTTAGGTGACATTTTCCAAGGGTAGTGAGATTTGATGCCTTTTTTGACTTGGAACCTAGAAAATTTTCTAATAAAGTAAAATTATTAATATGAAAAACAACTTTTATAAAGAAATAAGGATTCATTGCACCTGCAGACCTTACTTAAAAATTAATAAAAATTATGAAAGTTCTTTCAAAATAATCTAGAAAAAAATTAAAGTAAACTTTATTGTCAAAAAATATTATTTGGGCAAAAATATTGCTGCTGTTGCCTAGGGCTTGGCGCTAACAAATAAACAATTTTGGCTATCACTCAAATGATGACTTCTTTACAAATGGTTTTCAAACAGTTCCAAAGAACTACTTAAAAATTAGAAGCAAGAAATTCAGCAAAAAATATAAGCGCAAACAACACAAAAAATTCTCGCAAACGAAACGCTTCCAAATGCGTAGAGAAATCTGGGGACCTTGAAAAAAAAAAATATTATAATAGTATTAATAACTGCTTGACGATTTTTGCCCTAAATAATTGTCCTTGGGCAATTATGACTTTTTTTTTTTTTTTACTAATTTTAACCAATTTTGGCATTCTGAGCCTGAAAAAATTTTCAAATGGAAGATAAAATTATTATCAGTATTATTATCAATAGTTATAAATGTCCCCTTGGCAACAAAAACTTCGAGGAAAATAAGTATTTATTTTAGAAATGTTAACACGTGTAACAGATGGGCATAAACATTTGATGTTTTACTTTTTCATAAGTTTTTACAGCAGGATGCCATTCCTAAAATCAACCTTTTTACAGTAACATAAAAACCGGGTTCTTTTATTGCAGAGCCACACACTAGGAAACTTTCCAACCAAGGATAACAACCATCGCCTAGTCAAGAAAACTGTCGGTGCAAGAGACTAAACTGATATTTATACCATAGAAAGAAAATCAGGAATGCATATTTTAATTTTTCAGGAAGATTACAAAGATCTAATTGTTATGAACTATATTTAACTGATTTTATGTCTGAGCCTTGATAAAAATTGCAAAAACTATTAAAACACTTCAACGCTAAAAATTTTACGTAGTTGGTTGAATAGTTTGCTAAATCAAGAGTGATGCGAGAAAACGAGAAAATATTTTATGAAGCCTAAAATTAAAAAGTAAAAAAAAAAAATTGCGCGTAATAGCTACTCCTAAAATTTTTTTCAAAAAACTCAGTGAAAAAAATGAAAGAAAATTCTTTACAAAAGTTTAAATTTATTACCATCTCTCACTCCTTGTTCCAAACAGTGCAGTAATTTTGCCATTATTTCTTCATTGTATTCATTGGAAAGCTAAAATAAAAATTTGAAATCTGAAGGAATTTGATCAGTTGTAAAATCACTTCTCTTTAAATAAATGGCATGATCAAATATTTGTTTACAGCAGGTGATTTTTCCAGGAACTTCTTAAGTTGCTCCTTCCATAGTTTTGATTTCTCATCTTCAGTCGATGGTTTGAAAATATTTTGAAAATTTTGAAATATCTTATTTTAGGCCATAAAAGCAAAAAAAAAAAAAAAAAAATATAAAATTAATACTTAAATTAATGAATAGTATATATTTTGAAATATTTTAAAACCATGTGATATAGAGATGGTAATCCTGTAAAAAAAACCCAATTTGCACCAATTGTTTGAAAATCAGGACACCATCTGAAACATATTTTATACATATATTAAACAAATTACCCAAAACTCAATTTTTAACCATTTTTCATAACCGAAATCCTTTAGTTAGAAGATAAATTATTTTACATACTTAATGCAATAGACCACTCTTATATATCTGACAATTTCTCTAACATAAAAAAAAAAAAACACCTATAAATAAATAAGTAAATAAATAAATAAATAAATATAAATATATAATTAAATATAAATAAACATCAAAAGGCTTAAAATTAAATATATTGAAATTAGAATGAGCATTCAAGAATCTGTTGAAAAACAGATTTAAAGATTTCTTAGAGCTGCTGTGCTCAAAAATTTAACATACCGCTATGATTTAAAAAATGCTATCTAACGGCCTGAAACATACGGTATATTATTTTAAATATTCTTCAATTGAACATCGCATTATAGTCAAAAGATATTCAAAGCTGATTTCTAAATTTGTTGGACTTTTACTCCAAATTTATTTTGAATTTGCATAAAAACAATAAAAAAAGATTATCTTACAGAAGGCGTAGCAAGGCCAATATTCTTTAAAAGTTCGACATGTATTCCTGAAAAAAAAAAAAAAAAATCAAAGAATATAAACAACATGAAATTTCAAGAACAGAGAAAATAACAAAAAAGGAATAAGTCACCAAAATCAATTGCTAATTTTACTGTTAATGTTTCAATTGGGTGTAGAAATATTTGTCTATATTTCTCTGAAGAAATTCGGTTCATAATTAAAATAAAATGTTTATGAATCTAAATAAATCCTGGGGTAAAAAAAAAAAAATAAATAAAATAAAAACGAAAATAATATCCATAATGGCGCAGAAAATTGATAAACTCGCTCCTATCAAACTATTGCTAATTAATTATTAAGAACAAACGAGTAATTACTAATTAGTAATTACTATGCTAATTTAAGATACATATGATTAAGGAATTGCTAACTAAAAACATTTAGTCTCAATTTACATTTTAAAATGTAAAAATGTTTAACATTGTTGAATCTTTTCATTGCAGAAGGAAGGTTATCTTAAATATTTATAAAATCTATTTTTATATTACATATATTTATATTATCATTGTTTATAATTTATTACTTTGCTAGTGAACTTCGTCATTGCGAGAACACTGGACATTTACCTCCCAGATCGGCCCAGGAGTAAAAAATTCAAATTATCGCAAGAGTAGGAAATTAACGCAAGAAATGTGTCTAAACGCCATAAATTTGTATCAAAATCGTAATTAAAAGTGTAAAATGGTCCGATATTTTATACAGAAATTTATAAAACGGTGTCTCCACACCCAGATCAATTAACCATACACCTTGGATCAACTTCCAAGCTGTCACATTTTCAGACTGACTCCAGGGATTCATGAGACCAAAGCAAAACACATGAACCAAGAGTAATCAACAACTTGACCTTTCAGAAAAAGCATACCTTTGTTGGTGATAATAGTGTATAGAAGACAAACAGCAAAAAATGTTTCACTGTCGTCTTCCTGAAAGCAATCCAAACTTTTTAATATACTTTGAAGGAACACTCTAAAGAAAAAAGATAAAAAACCTGTGACCACAAACTTTCAGCTTTACTAAAGCTCTAATATCTAACAACAACGGAAACCCTAAAATGTAAAAATTCTGACCTTGACTTTAAAACCTTAAAATCATTAAACACCAAACAAACAAAATCATCAAACAAACAATTAAGTAGAGTTACGATTCACTTCAGGCTAATAAAGTTTTCTAAGAGTTGACCAGTTTAAGCATTGAATTTAGGGTACGTTTTAGACATGGCTTAAAAAAAAACCATGCCTCACAAAAAGAATATTAGACAAGTGCATAAATCAATAAATAAAACAATAAATCAATATTATTATAGTATAACTTCACCTAGAGCTAATGAAAGGTTAAGACAATTTGCACACTTTATGAATAATTTCAAAGTTTCCTGTATAAAATCTGACCAGTATTCCCACTAGAAAGTCACTGGGAGATATTTGCAGAAGTGGTAAACTGCCTTCAATAAGTTTGGTCAATCAAAAAATATATATATTTTTTTTTTAAATGTTCGATACCAATATAAATTTCCTTTAATATATCAATATTTTATTTAATTCCGTTATAGTAAGAGAATGCAATATTGATAAATGCATTATTTATTAATTTATTTATTAATTTACATTCTTAACAATCGCCAGTGAAAATCTTCATATTGACAACAAAACTCGAGGTTAAAATCTTAATTAACCATAATGAGGATAAACTAATTTTCAAAAAAACACACTTATCATTTTGTATTCAAAAGCAATGTTGAATTTTTGTTAATTACACCATTCTACGTGTACAGGAAAATTGAAGACTCTAGAAATTAAGTTTTCAACAAATGCACCTAAAAAGGAGGGAAATTGACACATCTAAGGTCTAAGGGAATTTTTGATTATTAATTTCGATTTCAAAAGAACAAAACTTCACAAATGATAAGATACGAAAACTAAAAGTATCACAAAACAAAAAAAAAAAACGGATACATCCCAAAATTCACACCAACACTTTTCTTTATTTAAACAATCTGTTGAGTAATTTTAAGAAAAATATAGTTATGAAGACAAAAAAAACAACATCATAAAAAGATTGTTTAAGAACTTTGTCAAAGAACAATTAAATGATCCTAAAATCTCAATAAGGGATCCTATGAAGTGATGATTTAATGAATGATTTTAAAATCTACATGGTCCAGTAACTGCATATGACAAACTTTTGAATAAGAAAAATCAGGAAATCTAGATCTGAAAATTGTATATGGAAATATACTGACATAACATTTTTATGAGATTCAATTATAGGTTTTGACAGATATCTTGAATATCTAATAACAGAAACACAATGGTAGAAAATAAGCCAAACTCATCCCTAGGTTTTCATGCTTGTTTAAAGCATTAAAACATCTTGAAACATTGAAAAGCACATCAATTAACACTTTAACCTGGAAAAAAGCAAATTAAAATTTTCTGATATTTCACATTCCATTTCATTCTGATTGGAGAAAACATTTCTAATTTCGATAAAGATTAGAGCATTTAAACAATACAAAATTTTATTTATTCTTAAGCACGATTTTATATGATAGACAAAATAAAATATAACGTAATGATGCGATCAACAAAGACACAAAAAAAAATCATTTAAACAATCACTTAATTTATAGCTTACTTTTGGTTACTTTGTTCTTTGAAGTTATCTTCATTCTAAAATTCCAAAACAAACTTATTTCTAAAAAGTTGATAATCCTTGATACTCAGAGTTTAGAATAAATGAACTCGAATTTGAAAATTTTTCTCTCCGATTATCCTTGACAGCTTTTTCCAGACTTTCCCATATTTTAGCCAAGAATTTTGAATACAAAAATTTATTAAAATGTAAACCAACCTCCTAAAAGTTTATTTCTATAAAATATATAAAATGTATAAAATATATTTGGCTGGCAATATCTTCACCTGAAAATTATATCAGTAACAGCATTAATACATTCCTGATTAAAACACAACGAATCAGTTCTTCTGGATATATGTATAGATGTATTATTGAATTTCTTCACACAAAGCCAAAAGCTTGATTATTTGGTTTCCTTTTGGTTTTTCAGGTAAAATAGCAAACTTTTGTTGTGACTTATGTTATAAAAAAAATTTCCAGCGAACCATCATTGTATATCTTAGTTTGTTTCAAAGCAAATAAATAAGTATACATTTTCAAAAAAAAATCTTAGAAAATTTTGTTGCAAAAAATCAAAATCTGTTTTTAGACAATAAGCAATAAAGACAATAAACATTGGAACACTGTAAACAAAATCCTCTAATTTCATAAGAAATTTAGAAAAATCAAATGTTTAGGCCAGATTTACCAAGTTTTGGCCAGATTTCGAGCTAACGGCAATTTTTGCTCATAAAGTTAATCGCTTGATCATTTATGACTCTAACTTGATGTAGAAAATTAGAAAAAAGAAATATTTTTGTGCCTAAATTTGGCTCATTTTGGCATGATTTTGATTTGACAAGGATATTTTGAAAAAATTGGGCTTGGTCACTTTTTAGTCCTAATACAATTCTAACTTAATGTTAAATCAGAAAAATTTAAAGGACAGGTTTTAAAAACTGCTGTGAACACAAGCACACATAAATAGATGAGAGTGAATTTATAGGACACCAAACGGCTAAAGCCAGGGGTCGAAAGTCTAAAGTGACAATTTTCAAACTCAGTACCAAAAAAATAAAATCTAAAAGCGTTATGACTCCATAGTTTCATGCTAAATTTCAGAAAAACCAGTTCTTGAAAAAAAACACCTGCACAGGCTGACAAACCGACATGGGTAAATTCATAGGATCTCAATCAGTTTCTTCAAGGGTTCAAAAAATAATGAATAGACTTTAAAAAAAAGCAAGCGAATGGATAGAAGGAACAAACAAACACTGGTAATTTGACCTTTTCAACTTTGCAAGAGATCATAAAAACTAGTAAGCCGACTTGAGAGGAATTCAGGCAGTTTTCAGGCTTGGAATTACTATATTTAAGCACATTTGAGCGAAGAAATGAAAAACAAGAGATTTAACAAAAACTCTAAAATTGTTGCTTTCCTTACCTTTATGAACAAAAACCTTATAAAATTTATAAAACAGATTGAAAGGTTACTGGAAAAAAAGTGGAAAAAAAAGCATAGATAAATTTATCAGCAATACAATAATTAAATTTATCTCCAAACAAAAATTTCTTTTGGAATGAATCAAAAATAATTTGTGCCGTGATAGTTAATTTCATGCAGCACTATGCAAGTCCTTACGAATAATCCTATTGGTGAAATCGGAGCCTTACGAATGCCTTAACTCTAAGAGAGATGATAAAGTCACATGGATTATTTAATTTATTTGCAAAAAAAAAAAAAAAAAAAAAAATGCTTTTATACGATTTCTTTGGAATATTTTGCTTTTTTGTCAACTTTATTCAATTATTCAAAGCAAATAACCCTATTGGTGTAATCGCAGCCTTATAATATTAATGCCAACAGCTTTACGGTGAAGTTAATTTAGTGAAACTTTTGAGACATCGAATATTTTGGCAAAGAAAAATAAAAACTTTTGTCTAAACAAATCCAAACAAAATTTAACTAAAATTAAAAATTTCTATTCTCATTCTATAACTAGGCAATGATTATAAAAACATCGAAGGAGAATACAGATTAAAGCTGGTATCTTAAAACGGCAACTAAAGTAAAGAAACGAAAACTGATAAGATAAAACATAACACTAAAAGACTTATAGACAAGAAAGGGCAAAAAAAAAAAAAGGTAAAATTTTTACTGTATTTAATTATTGCCTCTTGACTAACAAAGCCTTTGATAATAAATTTACCTCAAGACCATTGTAAGAATCTCTGTCATCTAAAAAAAACAAAAGTAATAATGAAAAGGAAGAATTTAACAGAAAAATTTTAACAAAAATGAAAACATTCGTTTCTCAGAATAAAAAAATCAAACAATTTAACTTTCAGACCAAATTGTAATGTTAAATGGTGACCAAATTTACTCCTTGTAAAAAAATTAGTTTTACGCAAGAATCAAACAAAAATTTTTGGCAAGCGATCATGTGGGTCAAAAAATCCTTTATGGTACTCAACGACATGCAAACTTTCAAAAAAAAAAAAGAAAAAGATAATGAACAGATCCAAATAAAATTCAAATGTTTTTTAATGACCATGTTTTTTCCTGGAATCTGGGCCTGATGACATTTCAAAATAGTCAACAAAGGTCTGATTTATATTTTTATATGAAATATTATTATATGAAATATTTCCACATGGTTTTTTTTAACATCTCGCAAAATTCCAATATAACTTAAAGAACAGATTTTCAAACAATTTCAAAAATCTTGATTTTAAGCTTGAAATTACTATATTAAGGTCCAAAACAACAAGAATATTTAAAAAAATCTAAAATTGGCAGTTTTCAAAATTTATAACCATACAAAACTACAGAAAAAAGACTAACAAACTAATAAGTAGTGACTGAGAAAACCCATTACAAACTGACAAATAAACATGGGTGATCTTAAAGGAATCAATTTCACTCAAAGTCTAACAAAAAATTTTCAGTAAAAAAATTATTTTTCAGCTCTGCACTATAAACGTAGGAGTTTCCGATGGGTTTTCCTAGGGGTTCAAAGATGCCTTTTATGGTTCTTTAGTTTTATGAATAATTGAAAAATAAGTAATAAAAAGATTTCTGTAAAATTTTGTTATTCAATGTGAAAAAAAATTATCATATTTAGACAAAATTCAACTAATATTTTAGGAAATCCTTTTTTAACATGTGAACTAAATTTATTTTTTAGTGTTTTAACACCTTGATTAAACAAAATAAATGAGAGTAAACCTCTAGCGTGGTACTTTAACCCTTTTTCCATCCACCGGATATAAACATACTTATTGTTTGAAAATTTTTAAATTTTTTTGTCATCATTTCTATATTTTACAGCCCTTTTTCTTTATCTCACACAAAATTCTAATATTTATAACCATTAAAATAATTTGTGACAATTTCTTGACAGCAAGAGATTTTCTCAAATTTTTCCTCTTTTTACAGAGATCTCTCAATAATTTTCTCGACTAAATGTATATAATTACTGTATAATGCAAAATTATATAAATTAAATATAAATAACTTTTGATAAAAAAAACCTATTAAAACTGACTGGAATTTGTCATAATTGTTTACAGCTTACTAGGAGCTTTCTGTTAAAATCAATAACATATACTTTACCGGTTTTCTGCTCATTGTTTTCATTAATCAGTGCTGTTGAAGTCACAATTGATTCAGAGTTTGGTGTTTCCAGAAAAGAATCATCGCAAGTGACATCTTTTGCTACAACATCAGCTTGGCGTGCTAGATCAATAAGATCGCCCTCTCCGTTATCATCAGAGTAAAATGAATCTTCTGCATCACTAGCAGCAGGTGTGCTTGATGTTGTACTACTCGAAGCAGTAACCTCGGTTATTGTCCCGTCATTGTCTATAAAATAATTTTGTATTTCTGAATGCACCTAGAACTTGCTGTGCTGTGGTTTCTTTAATCTTTATTTTAAAAAGGAATTTATAAACTCCCAGCTTCCTCTCAGCTGTGTGTGCAACAAACAAAATTTAATGATTTTTGCAAATTTATTATGAAAACGGGCATATCTAAGACGTTGAAATATCATAATATTTATATATTTATATAAATTTATATTTATATCATAATATTTAATAAATAACTTAGACTTCTCATTAAAAATGCTGTTTGAGAGAATGCTGTTTGTAAGATTTAGAGAAATATTGTTTAGTTAAAACAAAATTTTGGGAAAACTAGGAATTGGTTAAAATGATATTATGAAAAAAAAATCAACTTGTTAATTGAAAAAAGATATTGAGGAAAATACTTGTTAAAACAAATAATAAGAAAACACTGCTGCTTCCAAATAGTTGTAAATAGCTGTATCATTAATTTTCATAACTTTTGAAATGGGAAATAATAATCTTTGAAATAAAAATTTCATGAAATAAATCCAGACTTCAATTTGCCTAAAATATATTTCCTTCTTTTTCAAATCAATTAAAAGACAAACTATTTTTAATATTGATCTCGGTGCAGTCTTAAAAACAAAAAATAACAATACAAAAAAAAAAAAAAAAAAAACACCTGCTAAATAAAAAGTGGAACGTTTATTCTTTGGTGAACTAATTGAATCAGTTACAGACAGCGACTTTAGCTTGAGTGATAAATTATAACTATCTTTCGTGACACCGTGTGCTTCTAATTGTGATTCCAATGATGCAGGAGGGGGAATGAATTCACGTGATGATGAAGTGTTCGAATTAATGGACTAAATAAAAATACACAAAAATCGGATAAAAAGAGTAAAATTATCTTACTTCAGTAAGATGCAATAAGAACTAATTAAATATTTTTCTTTATCGTTAATACAGAATAAACTTTTAGTGCTCAACATATTCCTAGAAATTGCTTTAAAAAGAGAAAAATTTTTCTCATAAATAATAAAAAAGTGACTTTAGATGACAAAGTTGAGTGTAGGAAGCTCTTATGGGCAAATATGCACTTGAAATACAGACAGGTCATTTTTGCCACTATTATATAAACCAATGAAAAAATAACATTGGCTGCCATTATGGAATTTTAACACAATGAAAACATTTATTTTGCAATGGCCACTTCGAGCAAGCTTGGGATCTTTTTTCCTGTTTGTTTAGGGATAAATAATAAGTAATGTTTTGTGGTTATTTTTAGGAAGTTGCAACAAAGAGTTACCTCATTCTTTGCCCTATTATGTTACAGAGACTCTCAGGTCACAATAGATTTTAGGCGGTTCAAAAGAAATGAACCTTAAAATGGAAGTGAGATGATTGCCGTTTGTTATTGATGTATTACAAATTTGTAGCAGTTCAATTTGAGTAATCGTGCGCTTGTAGATTTAGACAAAGTTAAAAAATATAAATACATACGCACACAACACAAACACACGCACACACATACAATCTGCTTAAGCTTAATATTAGAGAATTGGTGGCTGAAATCCTTTAACCTAACCACATGTATTAAAAACAAACAGGGGAATTAATCTAAATTTTACTTCTTTTTCCATGCCTAGTAGTAACTAAAGGATTAATCAAATACAACATGATCACATTTTTTACTGATTTATGTTAGCTAAAACTATAAACGGTATGGACAAAGTTTTATTCTATGAATAATAATACTAATAAAAAATTTCATTCCACGTTAATGCTCAATAGTTTGTCTGGAAGTATTTTGATTACCCGTTTGTGTTTTATTATCAGCAAAAAAGTTATAAGGAACTAAGCGGGCACATTTCCCAGAATGAATATCATAAATTTTCTTCCAAGACATGTCTAAACCATTATCTAAAAATTTCCTAAAATGAACCGGCCAATCCACTGCATATACATAGAAATCAGTTTTAACAGATGAGTCATGTCGATCAAAAAAACCCTCGAAGGTCGTCACTTAAAACTTTAAAAATAATGAACGGTTTTAGATAAAAATTTTAAAAGCTATTTTTAGTACAAAAAAATGACCATATCTGGGCTCATTACTGAAAAAGAAGTTTTCGAAATGTGACCTTGTAGGTGGAACGAAGCCACCGATGGTCCTAAACTTCACGAAAACTTGCAAAAATATATGAGTGGTTTTCAAAAACTTAATTCTTGGTCTTAAATATGATGATATTTAGGTCTAGTACCAAAAAAGAAATGTTTTTGACAGGTGGTCATATGAGTCAAAAAAAATCCCACTATGGCCCTCTAGCTTAATGCAAAAATTCATGGAAAAAAACTAAATTATATATCATAACGCAAAGATTTCAGAATACTTCTAAAAAAATCACTTTCAGTGACAAATACAAATATTTGGCTGCAGTTAGCGGATCGATGAACAAAGGTTTTTAACAGATGGTCAACTGGATCAAAATCTCCAAAGTTCGACAACTGTATGCAAAAATTTAAAAAATAGTTGTTAACAGATTTCAAGAAAAATATATTAACATACTATATCAATATTGCTTTTAGATTTAAATTTAGCATATCTGAGTCGCATATCAGAAAATTAGAATTAAAAATTCATTTCAGATTAAATTTTACCCCCAGTTAGGCTTTGAACGTGACAAAATTTTACCCCTAGTTAGACTTTGAACCTAACAAAATTTTTAAAATTGCTGATAAGCAGGAATTATTTAAATGCTTTTTTTTTTTTTACAGTTTAGATGAATGAGAATGTAGAAATTAATTTCTAGGAAATGAACTGAACATTTTTTTATCACAGAAAAATAATCATTCAAACAATATTGAAATAAATGACCGTTGCTTTTGTAGCTTCATGGTACTCTTGCTCCCTAAGTTCTCTGATCTAAGTATTTGGCATTCAGATTTAGCATGATCTTTTAAAGCAGTAACTCAAAAGTTAGCATTACTTTTTATAAACGATAAGCCAGCACTTTTCATAAGAGTAAATTTTTCTGATTGCACACAGGGGTCAAAAAATAATTTTAAAATTTAGAATAGATTTAGATTTCACATTCATACAAGCAATGCAAGTTTAGATCCACGTTATTTAAAAACAAAAAGACGCATTATCAAATTTTTGCCGCAAAATTTTTTACTTCAAAGCCAGACAAACAAAAAATTTTATGCAAAGAATTAAAAAAAATCTAATGAACTGATCTCAGGAAAAATGACTAATTTTGCTCATTTACACGCATTTTTATCTGAACAAGAATTTCAGCTTTATTCTTAAATTTCTCTTAAATTGATACATCATGTGAAACAATCAAGAACAATACCTTTTTTTCATCAGAATCATTGGTTATCGTTGGGTAAGCAGTTTTACGAAATTCGTTTTCATTGAATATTACGTCAACAATTGCATTTATAAGAGGTCGATGAGTCATAATCAACAAGTGCTATAAACAAAAAAAGAACTATTTTTTTTTTTTTTTGAAACAAAGATCATGTTCATTTGATAATAATTGTTTAGCAAATTTTGTCACAGAAATAATCACTTTTTTGCCACAAAGGTTCCATCTGCTTGAGAGGTGTCACACTAGTTTAATTTCAAATCATTTGCCGCGTTGATTTACATGCAAAGATACCTCAAGGTACCAACTTGGCAAAATGCTGTTCCTAATGTATATCAATATTTCTGGAAACACTGCATGACCAGCAATGAATACAGGCCAATTTAGATACTAATATAACATTGTGGGCACCAAAACTACTCAGAAATATAAAATAAATATAAGATATGAAATTAAAATAATAACAAAGCAGTGAAAAAAAAATGTTGATAAAGGTGAATATAATAAAAGATATTGCTCCAAACATTAGAAACTTATCTATAAGAAGTTTTCTTCAAACAAACCTCTTTTAAATTATTTCACAAATTTATTAGTTTTCGTATTTATATACTTTGGTTGTATTTGTTATAAATTTCTTTTTTTACTTTTTTTTTGTTTTTAAAAGATTAAATACACTAGGTATATCTCATGAAAAACTGGGCTGACCTAAGGTTTTTAATAATTAATGTTATGTTTATAGTAAAAATTACACACAAAAGCAAAATAAAGAACGTAGAGATTACCTAATTATTTGTAGAAAAAAATCTGTTGAAATATATTGTAGTTTTAAAAATTTGAGTGAGAAAATACATAAGTTAAATTGAAATATTCAAGGATGTCTTCAATTAAAATTTACTTAAATTTTTCCACATCCTATATATTCCTGTATCCTATGCTAAAAACATTTTTACTAATTTGGAGTTATTTTTCGCAGAATAAATTGTTGTGAAAGAAATCATGGCAAAATTAGTTTTTGAACATAAAGATTCATTGAACACCAAATCCCCAAAATTCAATTCAGTAAACTTCTTTTCAAAGCACTTAAATCCAACATTGTTTTTGACGAAGGTAAATTACACACTATGATTGCCTTAAAATCAGAATAATCTGTTAAAATCAGTGTCATAGATAAATGGAAGGAATGCAAATAACAAAAAAAAATTCATATTGATTATTATAGGTATATATTTCTAGTAAAAAAATTTCATTATGAAAATTTTGCCATACCCTTGTAAATGAAAAGAAATAAACACTCTCTTAAGAAAGTTAAAAATTACAGTTAAAAATTTTGTGCGAATACGAAATTATATGTTGTCCAATTGTCTGAATTTAAATGAGTAAGGAAGTTAACAAACAGAATAAAAACCTTGAAAGTACACATTGATTGATTGTTTCATTCTAGATAAAACTATTCATGGTTATATTCTTTTATTCTGAAAATTCTTCTAAATTTAGCACAGAGTTACAAATAACAAATGTATCGGAGAAAATACAAATTAACAGATTGTGTTTGTTACTCCTTCAAATAATTACAAAAAAAGAAGATAAATTTCAGGGTATAGAAATTGAGGACACAAATATAAATATAATAGATGACATAAGTCTTGAATTGAAAAGATAAAGAAAACAAACAGTTTTAGAACTTTCCACAGCTAGTTGAATCCAATCTGGTTATCTAATCTTTCCTTTCTTAGGGAAAGCTTGATAATTATCTATGTGAGAAGAACAATAGTGTTTTGATTTATGTGATTGAAACTTTTGAATGGTAGGAGGGTTAAAATAAAAAAATTCTTAATAAAAATTTAAAGCAAGCAACTAAATATATATTCAGCTTATATTAGAAAATTAATACTTGGACATATAATTTAGTTATTCATTTTAAAGAGATAAATTTATAGCTAGTTTTGTATCATTTGTTGATACCTTTAATTTATATCTAAGGGACTAAAATTAAACCACTGAAATGTTATTCTTTCATTAATTCAAATAAGTGAGTTAGAAGCTTAAGGTTAAAGAAATCTAAAAAAGGTTTGGAGATAGCAAATTTTTAAAACAGTGTTATCAAACTCAAAAGTATAGGGTATAATCATATAAGCGAAATTTTTCACATCAGGGTCAAATTCATTCCAGCTTTGACACAGAAAAAAAAACATCAGAAAAGCAGTTTGAATTTGATAAAATAATTCTGAATAATTTTGTGAAATCTCTAATATTTCTTTTTCTTTAAGGTGTTATTTTACTCGAGAATCTCTAATAAAAACAATCAGGGGGTTGCATAATTATCATGCATCAATACTTGTTTGGATTTGTTAGTTGAAACAAAGAGAATGATGTGATATTTTACCACCATCTTATTATTTTCATTAAAGTTTGTTTATATTCACACTTATAACTCTGGTTGGAATGATTTATTTAAGCAAGAAATGAAAATTTCTTCTCCCAATATTAAAGGAAATTGCTAACAAACAAAAGAAAAAGAAAAGTAATTATAATCAATAACATTAATTTTTAAGTGATTTAACAATATTTTTATTGGTATCATTGTAGTTTATCTCTGGAATAATTATTGAATTTAAACAATCGCAAATTTAAGAGTTAAAAAGTTTTCTAAATATTAAAACATTTACACTCAAAAATTAATTTGCACTTGCCTTACAGAAAAAAAGATATATGTTGCTATCAACCTTTGATATAAAATTAAAGAAGTCTTATTTTGAATTTTATTGAGCGCTTTTTGATATATATTAATTTTTTAAACGATATGGTATATGTATACGCTGGGAAAAAATTAACAAATTCCAATACGCAAGCAAACCAGAAATTCAACTTAGTTTAATCCTAACTATAGGATTAATAAATGATTGGCCAGTTTACAACTAAAAGAGGATGGAATTTCAACCTACTGCACTTCAAGCATAATTATGTCATTAACAAACAATTGGCTAGCTCATACCTGTTTACTTATTTACTACTTTTACCCTGACATACTGGATATTATCAAAATCAGTACTAATATCATTATGTTTATACAAAATAAAACACTTGAGCAAAAATATTCTGCTGCTATTAATGTCTTTCCAGCTATATTTGTAAAAATAAAAATATGAATATAAATATGAATATAAATATGAATATAAATATGAATATAAATATGAATATTAATATGAATATAAATATGTATATAAATATAAAAATAAATATGAATATAAATATGAATATAAATATGAATATTAATATGAATATAAATAATAACATAAACATGAACATAAACATGAACATAAACATGAACATAAACATGAATATAAATATGATTATAAATATGAATAAAAATATCAATATTAATATGAATATTAATATGAATATAAATATGAATATAAATATGAATATAAATATGAATATAAATATGAATATTAATATGAACATAAATTAGAAAATAAATATCTAAAAATTAAAAAGAAATTAATAACAGTTCATTAAACAATTTCTTGACAGATGTCAAATTCTCATCATTACTAATATCAATAGAAAGTTTGTTGTATAACTATGCTAGAAAAACAAAAAGATCTTTTCACCAAAGCTCAGTTTACATTTACGAAGTAACATCATGCATTTGCACATATAATTAACTTAGAGTACTGGTTAAAACTTTCACAACCGTCTTTCTTTAGACATTCCCATAAAATAAATTTGATTGATCCTCAACTAACTTGTTAATTTCTGCTGTAGGCAATCTCTCAGAATTTATAGATCTTGACTATACAAGTTGGCTTGGATTCACATAATTATTCAATTAACAACGTAATTGTCACAGTGTAGCAAATTTTTATGGCTTCAACTCACATTATTTACTGTATTTAAGTTTCATCAAATATCAAGTTTTTATTTATTACAACCACCAAGTACTTATATTGTGTTATGGAATTTACATTCAATCCTTTAAGATCTGAAATTAATATCATGACAGCATAACCATTTAACAGTACCAAACATTAATGTTTTTCTTTTAAAAAGTTCACATCTGCATCTACTATTATACAGAACAGAGTCTCTTAATTCAAAAATCGCTGGTTTTATAAACTCCAATTATTTAATAGCAAAGATCTCATCACTACTTCAACAATTTTAGCTATTTCACATTCGTTATATAAACACACTAACTTTTTAATTGCTGATAAAACTGAAATCGATTCAGTAAAAATAGAAATATATTAATAATATAATATATAATATAATTAATAATATATTAATAATAATTAATATATAACATAATATAAATTGCTAACAATAACAAATTAGCTGGCAAAACTTTTGAATTCAACTAAAACATTAAAAGGATTGAAATTTTTAAAAAATCAAAAAAAAGAAACTTCTTAATTTCAGATTTTGGAAAAAATTTAAAAAAAATTATTAATTTGATTAGTCTGAGCAACTTTAAGTTTTTACTATAAAAACTAGGAAAGAGTTCCTAATAGAATGAAGATTTGTTTTCCATTGAGAAATAAAGACTTTGTTTGAAATTACCATTACAAAAGATTTTTAATAAATAAAAATTTTTGAGAGGATTTAAAAAAATAATGATTTTTGTTTACAAAATAATGTACCATTTATAAAAACAATTTTTAGGTCATTTTTAATTTCATTAAATAAAAACTGTTATGAGATATATCCTATATTTTATAATATTTTATAAATTTATAAATAGTAGTATAACACCTTTATTAACGTTAAGACATGTAAAAGTCTACTATTTTTCTGCAGCTGATTCAAAAGACGAATTGGAAAACTAAATTTTACACATTGCTGTATCTAATATATTATAAAATATTTAGAACTGCACATGAACTTCCCAAAAATTGCTCTAACCACTGGGCATATTAAAATTAACTTAAGAAGCAATGTGACACAGTATTTCTTCTCTCTGTTTCATCAAAATATAAAAATAAATTCTATTTGAAATTAAAGAACATAAGGAATATATTTAATTATTTATGTCCTGAATATGAATACTTTTGTGCTGGAGTCGGAGGGAAATATTAAATAGTTTATTAATAATAAATTAAATATTAATATTAAATGGTTTTAAAATAACGGCCTAAACACTATTATAATGAGCTAATTCATTGTTGTCTTAACAGTACACTTAAACATAAATCTATAGTTTAAACTGTTCACACAGAATACATGAATACTAAAAAAATTTTACCATTAACCAAGTGTAGTTACTGGAAGTTAAATTTTCGAAATACACTTTGGCTATTGTTGGAAAAAATAAGTTTCATGAAAATAATCGATGTTTTACAATTAAAAAATATTTAGTGAAAATTAGAGATTTAATTCATGGATGGAAAAGGTTTTAAATTATCTTAACAACAGCCTAGTTATAACCATATTTTAATCAGTTTTTCTTATCAAGAGGCTGCATAAAGCATGCAGGAAGTAGGATATAGGATAGAAAACTGACTGCTTTGCATTTTAATTGGTCAATAAATATTGCCCAATTTTTTAATAATTTGTGCAAACGTAACTATCAATTTTGTGCAATATTTTTTTTTTTTTACAATAAATAATGTAAAATATTTCTATAAATATAACTGAAATCTTTTAAAAAGGATAGTTTCTATAAAAAATGAACACCAAAGAAACTAAACCCTTCAAATTTTTTTGAGTTTCATAAAAGGTAATAGGTTCATTAAGGACAAAACATGACAATATTTGCTTATATAACATTTGACCTAATTACTCAGTTCTATTTTAACATTAAACTGTTTTACATACAGCAAAATACAGCATGTAGCCCTCAAAATCAGCCGTTGCAAAATACAGCATGTAGCCCTCAAAATCAGCCGTTGTAAAAAATAAGACTTTGGGCTCTTTGAAATTTCTGCAAAAAATTGACACTGTCAAAAAATCACTAGATTTTGTGTTAGTCAAAATGAAAAAAGCTCTAAAAATTTATTTTTAATATTTCTGTAGAGTTCAAAAAATCTCACTGAAAATTTTAGCCAAAGTGACTAAATTTGAGGGCTATATTTATTAAACTGGTACATAATAGAAAACCAAGCTATATGCAAAAATGGCAAACTAACACCTCATTATCATGTATTTTCTTTAGGAATTTATTTCTGACAACTTGCAGCTAGGGTACAGAATACAAAGAACATCAACAATGGTGGATTGGAAGGTGGTAAAAATAGCGTTAATAATCTTATACACTATTGGATTGCTCATGCATACTTTTGGGTTGTTTTTATTGCGTAAAGCACGAAAATCAAGCATGGATAAAACACAACGATTGATTATAATAAATACAAGTATATGTGAACTCATAACATGCATACATTTTGTTAGTTACACAAGTTTGGAAATGATTGATAGGAACATTTATTTATTTTTGATAAAATTCTCTCATGGCTTTGAAGATTTCTGTCAGTTCTTGTTCTTTCTGATTATGTTGCTATTAATATTTGATCGCTTGTTGCGAATTACGCTAGGCATACATTACCCAGCATATTGGTCAATCAGATATACGCACATATCATTGGTTTTAATCTGGCTATCATCAATAGTCATCACATTGATCCTTCATTTATGTAATGTTCCAATGACAACAATAAATATAATATTCACATGTTTAGGGGTAATATTTGTTTTCATTTCCTTTGTGACTTATGGCTATGGATTTTATAAATTATGTGAAATAAAGAAAAAACATAGTTTGCGACTGAACATGACAGTTGCTAGGCAGCGAAGAAGATTATTCAAAGGCTTTATCATGATTCTACTCCTAATATCTACATTTATATTCTTTATATTGATTCCATTTTTGATATATACATATTTTTTCTTTGAAGAAATTGAATCACAGGTTCAAATACAAATATTTGTCACAATTGTTATACTACGATCATTCGGATATATTTGCGATCCTCTAATTTACATTTTTCTATCTCCCGAGATACGGAAGATTATATTACGAAGATATAGTAGACGGAGTAGCGGAGCTAACCAATCAAGTCTTTCAAAACTAATGAGAAATACAACAGCAGAGACAAAATTTTGAAATATTTCTTAGGTCATATACAACTTGAAAAGATTAAAGTAATGCAACTTTGGGTAAATGACAACTATTCTATAAAACAATCCTTGCAATATTATTTATATTACAAGTATCAAATTTTGAAAATATAAATGAACCATTATGGTTATAGTCAAATATTCAAAATTTTTTTTTAATAAATAATTTTAAAAAGCTTATTATGTCTTTCCATTTCAAATCAGCAAAATTATTGCACTGTATACACGTATATACAATATTTCTCAAAAATTTAGCAAACAATAAGATCTTTATTAGTCATTTTAACCCTTTTGGATGCTTTTATGGAATACTGCTTTTGTTACAAATTTCTTGCCTTTTGCAATAAACAAAATGTTAAAATGACTCGCAATTCATACCATTCAAAATGAAAGTGACATCTCAAGAGCAAGCTATATAATTTGTAAAATAAAACATCACTTGAGAATAACCTCACAACATATATATGTTCAACTCCTAGCGAGAGTATCAACTTTGAATCTACCATAGGACACCCTGTTTCAATCTCATTGTGGTCTCATCAGCCATGCCTTTATTATATACAGCTCGTTTTTGAGGTTGAGTGTAATCGAGTTTTCTGTCCTTCCCGCAATTGGTTAAGTGAAACTCAAATCGAGCGCAATTGTTCGAGATTGCTCTTCTCCGAAAGTTCGTTACCACAAGTGGTGTGAGTTGTGAGACGTCAGTCTAATTCCAACAAGATTGAAAACCAACTTGATGATGAGACCACAATGAGATCGAAACAGGCTGTCCTATAGTAGGTTCAAAGTTGATACTCTCGCTAGGGGTTGAGCATATATATGTTGTGAGGTTAATCTCAAATGATGTTTTGCTTT
>JAUZNK010014544.1:0-22561 GCA_035046665.1 Euphysa ruthae | reverse complement strand
AAAAAAAACAGGTATTGATAGCAGGGATAAGCACAAGAAAAGCCAAAGCCTTATTTTCATTGTGGTCCCTCAATGGGACGTATCTACATAGATTTTACAAAAAAACTACAGATTTGATCTTCCTTTTCCTAAGATAAAAATCCTTAAATTATTTTAAATGTCTCAGTTACAAACGGAGCTAAAATTTCGGTTTAGATATTCATCAATTGATTCTAAATTCATGCTTTTCTTAGCCCCTTTTCCATAGCATTTACCATTTTTTAATTAAAAAATCAAAAAAAACTTTACGGTTTACATCAGCTTGGTGCTTTAAAGAATTAAAGTTGAAAGACTTATAATCAAAAACTACTGATAGCTAGAAATATAGATATACCAAGTATTATAACGAACGTTGCAGTTGATTGCAAAGTACCACCATCATTAGATACAACGCATGCATAGCTGCCTTCATCTGAATGCGAAGACCTGTCAATAGCGAAATTCCCATTGTTTGACCATGGCGAAATAACATTCCCATCTTTAACCCAACGATATTCAACAGCGACATTTGACGAGGCTTTACACGTTAACTTAATTTCATTGCCTAGCAAAACAGAAATTTCGGTAGCAAGGTTCTCTACACTACATAGAGTGTTAACAGAAACCACGCCTTGACTATCAATAAAGAAGTGCATAGCGTCACATTTCAACTCATTAACTACAATCAAGGTGTAAGTAGACGACATCGGAATCTCGTCACCATCTGACAATTGAATAGTGACGTGATTTTCGGTTAAACCACTCTCTTTCTTTTGCTCAACTCCAATGATTTGGAAATCAATCTAAACGATAAACACTGAAAATATAACCTACAAACTTAATAAAACCTCTTATCTAACTATAAACACAAGGACTCGGATTTGGGTCTCTGGTTAGAAACACTTCTTTCATGTGTAGAGATTCAGGTCCAAATCCAGAAGTAAATAAATATTTATTAGGTCATGAGTTCTTCATGTATTAAAAATAATAATAACTAATCAAAATCATTAGAAAATCACAATGGATAAATTTTTAAAGAATGTGGCTTTAGATATGAAACCAGAAAGAATCTTCCATCATTTCAAATGCATTTTAACCATACTTTAAAATCATGTATATATAAATTTAAAATTTATTAATTTACTAAATTTGAATGTTCATTAAAAAATAAAATTTACATTTCATGGCCTGAAAAACGCGGAATTTTTTATTTTGTGGTTGTGGAAAGGATTTTTTTAACGTTAACTTTACACAGGCTAATGTAAATTTACACAGGCTAATGTAATTTTACACAGGCTAATGTAAATTTGGACTTGATTTCTTGAACTGGAACGCTTTTTACAACATCTGATGGCTTATGAAAATGAGGTAAGAAAAAATCTACTGTTGAAAATAAATTTATACTAACAGAACAATAGAAAAATATACTTTTATTAGAAATGACAGGAAAATTCCAGGATTGACTCAAGATCTAGACTGTATGTTTAATAGGTTAGTTTCGAAAACTGGCCAACTTTTTAAGTACTGCTCATCATTAACAAAACATCAGGTATGAATGAATAACCGTCTAAAGAACTTGCACTATGAAACATGAATAAACTAGGTGATATAATTAGTCAAGAACATTTCTCTATGCCGATGGAGATCTTCTCGGAATTCTCATGAACCTTTTTTCGTTGAAAAAATATTCCATGAATTCTCACTGTGATGGTGCTATTTCCGTTAAATCAATGAATCAATACAGCTTTCGGTGAATTATCACTGGGTTGATGAGATTTTTTTGGGTTAATAGGGCTAGTATTTAGTTTTTAGTCAATGAGTATATTCTGTGGATGTGCGAATGTCGCTTAGTCAACAATCTTTACCCCTGTTTTCCCACAATATTTAAGGCTTTCCCAAAATTCCCCACTTATCCAATGACGTTTTGCCTGAATTACTGATCCCTTTGTTAACAAACGTTTTTTTCTTAGTTTGAATTTTTTTTACCCGTTTTTTCTTAAAAATAAAGAAGCAAACCTGTAATAATTCTTATTACGTAGAAAAAACAAATACCAACCTTTCCTCCAATTTCAGAATCTTTATCAGTGACATTCAGCATAATAACTTCTGCCGATGAAATATTATCAAATACAACCTTTTCATCTAAATTTAATACTAAAGGTGGGTTATCATTTACATCAGTAAGTGCGATGTGAACATTTGAAACTGTAAAATTGCGTTCAACTGGTTTACCACCTTCTCCAATGTTAGTTTCATTTAAAGTCAACCCACAAAACAGTGAACCTGCTCTCACAACAAGATGGTAGGCTGTCAAGTATTCAAAATCCACTTTGTCAGATTTGCTAACAGTGATAATTCCTGTAATTGGGTCGATCGTGAACGCCCCACGATCGTTGCTGCTTAATATCCCATAATTCAACAGTGCGTTTTCCCCAACATCATTATCTGTTGCAAAAACCTGGAAGTAAAGACAATAGTAGCAAATATATACTTAAAATGATTAGACACCGCTAGTTGGAATGACATTTCATTTAGGTTTTTTCGAAAAGTAGTGAAATAAAGTTTGAAGCAAAATGAAGCGAAATATGATTAAAAAATTATTATTGAACTTGAGCGTCACTTAACAAATATTCGCTAACAAGTCAAATTTTGGAAAATTTTCTAAATAAATTTTATTAATTTTAAGAAATTTTAAGGAGCAATAACAACAAGAAAATAAAAGCACCTGTCAAACATTATCGTCTAACATTAATCAACACTGGCCACACTAACCATGAAAAAAAGGCAGGACTAATCTAGGACAGCACTAAAGCTTAATGGCAACAATAATATGACAGTAAATCTTGTAGGTAAATTTTTAGTAAAACAGAAAGGGTAGAAAGAAGATTTAAGACCTTTCAGCCACTCTCTTGACGCGCTAGCTCTTAATCTCTTGACGCGCAAGCTCTTAATCTCTTGACGCGCTAGCTCTTAATCTCTTAAGCCTCGACAAGTACATTACCCCTGACTCTGAAACATGAAAAAGTACAATAAAATCATGAGAAATATGTAATAATTTTACCGTGAATAATAATGAGTTCTATTTATAGCATTTGAGTTGAGGAGAATAGCAAAGCGATAGAGATAAAAGCTTAACTAGTACATAAGAGGTTGTTTATATACACTAAAACAGTAGAGCACCAGTTATAAAACCTTCCGATGCATCCAAAGTCATACCTTGCATTGGATATTCATGTCCTGAATTAAGCGGTTAGTCATTTTAAAATATATTTTAGCTTTGTTTACAAAGAAGCCAGCATCAGCTTAGCGCCTTAAACCACAGTGCTACTCATGTCTTAAAACTACATAAGCGATTCTGAACTTCTGTTGAGCTTATTACTAAATTAAAATTATTACTCATTAAAACTTTCAGCATCACTATCATGCAAGGCTTAGAGTCACGCTGACACAGAAGCAGATCAATCTGATCTATTTTCAGAGAAAATTGTTTTAGCTAGGTCACTTTCGTATAACAACTTCATAGCTCTTCAAGGAATGCATGTATAAATAAGGACTATTATTTTGTAAAAAACACTTCCTTTTTTTTACTATGCTTTGGCTGAATTAACCTTTCTATGCTTTTGTGTGTGATGTATAACAGGAACCACAATGGAAATATTGTTGTGACAGACAAAAATGGCTGACATGCCTAATTTGTAAGAAATAACATTTCTAAATATAATTCAAACTTTAGAATAATCTGAGCCCCAACCAAGAAAGGTAAATGCCTATATAGGTCAAAGAAACCCCTAATTGTTTTTCAAATTAATGCAATTAAAGAAAAGATAGTGAAACGATTTCTAGGAAATGTTGATTTTAGACACAAAATGGCGGTTTTAGGCTTTGGGGACCTAACAAATCTTAAATTGACTTGCCTAATTTATTAGAAGTACTATTAACTAATACAATTGAAAATTTCAGCATAATCAGAGAGTAACTTTTGACAGGTGGTTATATGGGGCTAAAGATTCCTCCTGTATGATTTTAGGCTACAGTTAATGCTTGGTGACAAATTTTTGGTAGATGACGAATCATCTGGTTGTACCAAGCATAATGCTTAAAAGAAAGAAAAGTTTAATAAGTGATTTAAAGGTCATTAGCAATAAATCAGAAGAAGCTCTCTCTTACTATCAAATACAATCCAGTGAAATATTCCGATCTACAACACTATATTTCAAAGAAAATCAATTTTACCACTACTTACCTGTAATATTGTGGCTCCATAACTGAGGTTTTCTTGTATAGTCTGTTTATAAAACTGTTGCTTGAATACTGGACAATTATCATCAACATCGCCAACAGTTACTTTCAACACACCCTTAGTTTGTAAGGAAGGGGAGCCTTTATCTTTTGCGATTATTGTTACATTATATGTAGATTGTTCTTCTCGGTCGAGTGACCGCTTTACTTTAACTTGTCCTGAAAGAAAAAGAAATTACAAAAATATGAAATTTATCTAAATTTGGAATAAATCAAATGTATCATCGGCTGCTATACATTTAAATACGGTTAAATACTTCAATTGCATTGTTTTAAAAATGTTTGATCGGATATGATTCAATCGTACATTAAACTTAATTAAATCAGGTTTTTAATAACCTAAAATTTGAATTGTTGGTGAGTACAAAGTGACATGAATTGCTGTGGTGCAAATGCTGATGGTAACCAGAAGGTTTCCAATAAAAGTCAGTTATAATATTACTATTTGCAACTAAAATCTTGTATATGTATTTACGCTAGATTATGTTACATCATTTTACCTATTATTACATCATTTCTTTCCTCAGAAAGTTCAATGAAACTCTAACATGCATGTCGAGAAAAGAGGAATGATCTTAACACCAGTGCATTTCCTATTATGTTTGAATCTTGGAATATTTACTTGACAGTTCAAGACGTCAATTTCACAGAAACAAAGTTATTCTGGAATGGTTACATCATTACATTACTCAAATGATCTAAATGTTTGAGGTGGTAGATCAATAATTTGGTTTGATTCCTCTATGGGGTTAAAAGTATATTTTTAAGCGCTATATGGTAGTATATGATAAAACAAATCATTCCATAAGAAAATAAATCTTTAAAAATTTGCTTCACTTATCCAAACCAAAACAAATGATGTTCCAAAAAACACAACATCGCATAAAGAAGTTGATATATCAAGTTAAAATTTTCAACATTGCTTTATCAAATTAAGAGAAAGGAATTGTATCACTTTCATCACAAAAACATACCTGGATGTGATTTTATAGAATTTTAGCTTAATTTTTAGGTTTCACCATTGCTGTTTTACCATTTCAATAGCTGAAAAACAAGATTAACTGCTCACGATGTCAAGAAAGTGATATAATACTTAAGTGCAAGCATAATGAAGTCTCCCTGAAAATTTCATAGCTATATCAGATCTCATTCTTGAGATATTGTACTTCAAAATTTTAATCTAAGGGAAAAACCCAAAGTGAAGAAAATCAACAAAATAAATGTTAAAATAGAAAAACAAATCATATTAGTGAAGTCCAGAAGCATAGGGGAGTCTTCCTTTGCTGGATGTTTTGTCTATATAACCTTTTTTAATCGCCAAAAGTGTTTTTCTTTGTAGTTCTTTTTCTGGATTTTTGTCCATTTACTTGATTCGCAATTGATCTTATTTTTGCAAACCTGCTATGGCGAATTTCCCTATGTGGATTTGAGCAGACATAAGTATCTGTTTACTTGCCCAATCGTGATTTGCTTGACATGCATGATTTGCCTGCCAATCAAAGTAAACTGGATGGTTTTTAGGTTTGCTCAAAATTGAGGATCATTTACAATTCTTGGAGAAAACATGTTTGTCTAAAAATGTTCCATTTTAAAAATTACCGTTACGAGTCCATTGATAGATGCACATTTGGACAAAGCACCATCAGCAGTAACGGTGGTGTTAAGTACCTTATAAGAATCTGCAACAGTTTTTATTGCATCCCTTGTTTCTTTTGCAACATTGTGAATAAACTTTTCAGAAATAACATTATTGACAGGATGGACATTTTATTCAGAAAGTAACGACTTTAGGATCTCAAAGCTGATAACAGCATTGTAATCACTGTCTAAATCAGCTATCACAGTTTTACATTCCTTGATTTTGATTTATTCACTATTATTGCATCATTTATCCTTGAATTATGATTTTCTTTCTCTACCTACAGAACGGGGCACAAGAAACCAAAATGCTTATTGAAAATAAATGATGAGTCAGTTCGTTGACTTTTTCATGCATCGCTAAGGCGTTGCTAAGGATTTTTAAGTCTACTTATATCTAGGAAACAGTAAATTTAACACATTTATGTCCAGATACCTTAGAACATAATTCCATACGCAAAATTTTAGATAAATTTGGCTTCAGAAAAACAGTAATCATTTTTTTTTTATTTATTTGTACAATAATTAATAATTAATATTAATTAATTAATATTATGAAATTTTATACAACTGAAACTTCGCAAATTTATGCGAAAAAAATTCAAAAGCTTTTATATATCCCAGGCTTCAGTTGTTTTAAACATAATATCATTTAATAAAAATGTTAATCCAAAATTACAAAGCGGATAGATAAAAATTAACACAAGATTTAAAAAAAAAAGAATTTTTTAAATTCATGTGGGTTTTAAAGAAAGTCTAGATTGGTAAGGCAGTATTTGTATTTCAGACTTTGACCCTGCTAAAAGTATCATAGAAAAATCCGATCAATTTTATAAAAGAGTCAAACCATTAAAAAAACAATTGAATGAAATTGGAAGCTATATTGCTGAATTATTTACACACCTGTAGTTTTGTTAATTGAAAACAACTCATGTTGCAGGAAGAATTCAATATCTGCGTTTATACCCGCATCAAAATCAATCGCCTTAACTTGGACAAGATCTTGTTCACCATCTTGATTTTCTAAGATGACAGCATTAAGTGTACTTTCTATGAAAATAGGACCATTGTCATTCACATCAGTTACTTCCACGTTAATGATAGTTGATGTTTGTTTAGATGGAGTGCCACCATCACGAGCAACCACAAAAAATTTATAAGAACCATTTGTTTCACGATCAACTTTGGAGGCCAATGATAAACCACCTGAAATGAGAGCAGTTAAGAAATCAGCTTAAATATAGTTTTGGGTAAAAATTTATTTAGTTCTCAATCTCACATACACAAAGATTTCTAAAGGCTAGAGTGTAAATTTTTAAGCAGAATTATTAATAAAATTGAAAGGGCAGCAGATGTCAGTAAACTACAGCAATACTTTTCTTGATGGAAGCAAATCACAAAGACAGTAACGCCTTTTTATTTCTTACCTTTACAGCTGTAATTCAATCAAAACTTAAACTAAGTAAGAAAGTAGTAAAAAACATGTGAGTTAAATTAATTAATTAAATAATTAATAAATTAAATCAAATACTCAAAACCTTGTTACTCATGGTTTTCTATCCTCACAAAAAATCAATGCATTGTGCTTATAAATACCAGGCGTTATGTTAAATAGTATTTATAAATAATAAATAATATTTGAAACCATTAAAGAAATTATTTGTGATATATATGCAACTTTCAAAAGATGGGTGATTATTAGTTTTATATTTGAAAAGTTTCACGACATTCTGAAGTTTTCCCCAGAAAAAACTATTGGAAAGTGAGGGCAGATTTTATTGTTGGGATAAAAAGTTTGATAAGTTTCTAGATTAAGAAAACAGTAAAAACAGTGATAAATAGCAGATGTCTGTAGTCAGCAAAATCTTTTTCAGGTGAATGTTGGTAGGCACTAAAAAACAACATAAATTCGTGCTCGTAGAATGACAGGACCTTAAATTGTACCAGAGATCAAATACCTGTTTTTGCATTAACATGAAATTCTACAGGAGCAGCATCTTCTAAAAAGTATTCAACCTCAGCATTAGCTCCATAATCTATATCATTGGCTTCAATAAATGCAAAAATAGAACCATTTTGATAGTCTTCAGGAACAGTAAAATTGAAGACTTTAACCCAAACAGGTGCATTGTCGTTTTCATCCAATATATTTAAGGTTACAGTCCTAGAAAAAAAATAGAACATATAGTTGAGATTAAAATTAATCAATCGCATTCCCATACAACAAGCACTTGGTGAAGAATAGAACCATAAAAATTTTCTTTAAAAAAATGAAATTAAGCATTATTTTTTTTGAAATATGACATTTAGATACAAAAATGTGATTTTACGGACAAGAGTTTCAGGAAAAAATTGATAAGTAGATGTGATTCTCTAACTTGAAATTGAAAATGAAAAAAAAAATTAATATTTTTATGAGGTAAAAAAATTGCGTTAAGGGGCTACTACCGGAAAACAAGGATTTTACGTGCAACTGGCAAGAGACATAATGCAGTTTACTAGTCTTATGCAAAATAGTTAAAAATATTTTCAACACATAAATATTCATGATAACAAAACGACCATATCTGAGGTCAGTGTTAAAAAAAACTTGAGGCAAAAACTTTGCTTTTTTCCTTCTTAATTTAATCTAATAAAAAATCTTAATAGAAAGTAATGAAAAGATTTACTGAAGAATTTATGTTTTTTTTGCTTTAAAATGACCGTGATTAGGCCCAGGCCTAATTATTGTGAAAGTAAAAGTCAGATTTTTTAAAAACACAGAAACACAGATATTAAATAAAATTTTGCCCAAGCTTAGAAATAAAATAAGAAGAAATTTTCGAAACTTTATTACGGCAATGTAATGACAAAAATGCTACAAATTTAATTGGTTAATAGTTATAACAGGAGAAAGAGTTATAGAAATTTTTTTTACTAATGCTCAAGCCGGTCGAAAGATTTGCAAAACAATCAAAAATTAAATTTTAACAAAATGCCAAAAAATAGCTGTACTCATTCACCAGACATAAGATTTCAGAAAAGCCCAATGATCAAACAACGTCTTCTCTGATCAATTTTATCTGTGCCTGGGATATTTAACTGAATATTTTCCCATGTTGCCCCTTAAACCCAAAAAGCTCAAGGCTAATTACCTGAAGTTAGATATAGCTTTATCCAGATGCAGGCCAGCTCAAAAAAAGAAAAAAATTACCCAAATCTGATGGACAAGACCCAAATGCCATAAAATTAATTTTCCAATTATGAAGCATACCTACGTCTTTTCTTGAATAAAAACAATAGGCCGAGCAAACTATGCTTTTTATGATAAGCAAGCTCTAGAGTAGTATCGTTTTAAGAACAGCATGGTTCTTTTTGTATATTAGAGAAAAACTTCTTGATTTGAGAATGCACAGGTGTTTTCGCACTGTACATCAACTTATGGTTAGAGTAAGCTTGTGCACTTGCAAGTCACTTATGGTTAGATTACCCTGATTTATCTGTTTTCATCAATTAAAACCATAATACCTTAGAATCTTAGAATTCTTAGATAAATTGAGAAAGATTTGTAAGAGGTCAGATATTTAAGAATTCACAAAAAAATACTTAAGATCACAAGAAGTTAATAGACAGACAAATAGAGTATGAATATACCTCACATAAGAAATTAATGAAGGCTCGCCAAGATCAAAGGCATAATATTTACACAAAATTGTAGACTTGATTTTCTCTCTATCAAAGATTTTATTAACAGTTACTTCACCAGTAAGCCTGTCTATTAAACAACTTTGGTTGGCTAATGAGCTCCTATATCGAACCAGTCCATTATCAAATGAATCAGCATCAGTAGCTGTCATATTTGCAATCACAGTACCAACTGGTTGATTCTCGTATAATGAAAAAACTTCAGAGTAATTTACAAACTCAGGTTTATTATCATTTTCATCTTTGATCAAAATAACAACATTTGCTTGACCAGAAATTTTTGGAATGCCGTTATCAGTTGCTAGCACTATAAACTCATAACGAGAAGTAGTTTCTCTGTCTAGGCTGTCCAACACACTTAAATTTCCACTGACACTATCAATTATAAACGGTAAAGTATCATTCTGAGGCTCAATGGAGTAAAAAAGATTTCCAAAAGAATCTAAATCAGTAGCAGAGACTGTCAATACAAATTCATTTTTCAACAAATTTTCTGATATATTTGCAGTATAGTTTTTAACAAAAACGGGTGAGTTGTCGTTAAGATTGATTACTTCCACATATACATGCGTATTTGTTGTATATTTCCAATCTGATGCTTTAACAGTAAAGTTATATGAAGGATTGGTTTCAAAATCAAGGGGTTTCATAGCAAATACATCACCATCAACAATTGTAAATAAACCACTATAGGCATCCAATAAAGTGTATTCTATAAAAGCATTGACTCCTTCGTCTGCATCTTCAGCAGACACACTGAATAGTTTAGTCTTTTTCTGTAAGTTTTCCTCTATTTCACCTATAATTAAATATAATCAAATTAACAATATAATTATTAATTAATAATATAATTAATATAATATAATAATTAATAAATCATAATTGTGATATATGATTACTTTTTTTCAGTTATATTATCTCTAAGTGTTTTTAGTTACACCTTACTTAATTTAGTTTAGTTAAATTTTCGAACGTACAACATCTCAGAATTGACACAGATTTTAATTCTAAATTTTAAAATGTCCAAATAAAAATAGCTCAGCAAGAAGTAAGTATTAAAAAACTTCTTATAACCAAAAGCAAAACACACTTCAATAAAGATGTAAGCCTAAGATATAAGCTATTAAAATTCTATATTAGCCTATTTAATTTTAGCTTATCTATTAAGAAATCAAGAAGTACAAGAGTCTATTTCCTTCCAAAAGTTCCGAAAAAGGGATAAAAGATATTTTGTTAAATCTTCTTTTTAATAACTTCCCTTTAAATTATCTATTTCCTTAAAAAATCTGTAAAATGAAATAAATTTGCATCTTACTTTATCTTTTTCTGATTATTTTGGTCTTGTTCTAACAAAACTTATTTAAACAACTTATCCGACATACAACACCTGTAAGCTTCTTTGATACCAAAAATAACCAATTTGATTGTCTTCTGAAGTAATTTCAGTGCACTGACAACTATAACATTCTAGTCTACCATTTAGATTAAACAGGTAAGTGGGGTGTAACTTCAAGTGTTGTTATTAAAGGGTGGAACCCTTGTGGTGCTCAGCACTTTGTTGCTAAATTTTACTTTAAGACTGGCCATTTTTCAGAAAAATTACTCATTTAAGTTTGTTATTAAGTCTTACTTAAAATTAGGAATTCATTCTTGGCTTACGTTTAAAACAATTTCATCAGAATTCACTTTCATTTTTATTTTTTTTCCAGGCCTCAAAAAACAGTTTTTTTATAACTAAAAAAAGCAGCAAAATAACATCGCAAAAAAAATCGAGTTAGAATAATGCTTTAGCCTAAAAAAAGTATGTAACATACCTAAAACATGTGATATAGTTATAAAATTATTATATTTACATCACAAGAAAAAAAATAAAGATATAACAATAAAACACTTTTAAAAGCTCACAATGCATACTCAAAACAATTGCTGACACAGCGGTTTACTTCAATTACCAAATTTTAAACTTTTATATTAGTAAAAATAAACATAAAAAAAAACCCGAAATCGGCTTGTAGTCATTAAACTTTAGTGGCAAGTCTTCTGGTAATGTGGCGCCTCCACAGCAATAAAACAACCTGGTTAGTCCATATATTACCATAAGTAGGTTAGTGTTAATCCAGATATTAGGTTCATCTGTTACACGTACGAAAATGTTTTTTTTGAAGAGTTCAAAAAACTACCAAAAGGAAATGATATATATCAAGCACATATTACGATTACCTGGCACATTAACCAGTTTGTAACAAACACAATGAAAACAAAAACAATATGATTTATAAGCATTTCCTATATCCCAACACTTAGGAAAATTTTACAACTATATCAATATAATATCTAAAGTATCTTCCGCTCATATTATATTTTTCATAAACTATTCTCACATCCAAAAGAACCTCTTGGTCTCAAAAAAAAAAAAAAAACAACATAGTATTCCTTATAAGGATTGTTCTTCTATATATATTGGCGAATCTAAACGCAAGTTATTAATCAAACCAAAGAACATCAACCCACCATAACTTCACCAAATTACCAATGAGATGGATTCTATCCTGGTAGCAGAGGAAAATTTTATCAGAAATATGTTTATATGCATCATTATTATTGTAAAACTCAACATCACTAAATTATAACCCATTGTTTTCACCAAGAAAAATACAAAATATAAAGTTCTTGAAGAGCTAAACGTACATTTCAATGCAGATAAAAATCAAATTGATGCCACAAATGTAAAAGAAAAAAAATTTCATAACAAAGTCTTGTTGACTAAAAATTTTATTGCAACATAAAACTATAAAATCAACTACTTGCTATTGCAAAGGTCCAAGATAGTTATCAAGACTGTTAAGATGCTTAAACTATTTAAAAAAATCATTTGCAAAAAAAACATCAAATATTAGTACAATTGAACCACAGTCTTTCAGGATTATTTGGTAAAATGAAAGGTTCTGCCTAAGAAAGTGATGAGGAGAATAGTTGATTTATTACCATTACTGAGTATAAATGAGTGGTAAAGGGGCAAAAACAGTATAAAAATAAAAAAGGACGACCAGTAGAAGGGTAGTAAAATGAGGTGTATCAAGTGCAGGAAAAACAGAATAGAACTTTGTTGAAAGAGGGTCAGAGTTTGATATTATAAGGGAGAAAAAAATAAGGTAGAGATGTAAAGGTCTTTTGGGGAAGAGGATAGTTTTTAGAGAGGGTTTCCACATAAAAATGATTGAATAAGGATAAGGTGATCGAACAATATCGATTTACATTCGATGCTCTGGGTAACACCATGTGGGATAGCAAAAAATACAATACTCACACCAAGATCTTTATAGATTATAAGAGATTATAACCAACCTGCCAAAAATCTTCCATGTCCACTTGCTGGACAAAATTGCCAAACTCGCGTTGCACAGATTTTATTCCTCATAAGCCAATAAAGGAATTCAGAAGACTGCAGGGCAAAAAATCATTGAGCAAAGAACAAGGGCGATAATAATCGCATTCGCAGTTAGGGCCAATCCCTCGACCACAAGACTCTGGCTGTGTGGCCAGACTCTTGTGAAGAGCGATGGTTCGCTATGGAGGTCACGATCTGCATCCAGAGTGATTACTGAAGCATTTACATAGGAAACTCGAGCAGACCCTCAGAATGATATTCCGGAAAAGATATACATAGAATAGCACAAAGCCACCCACTCTATGGGTGGAGCTACAGCCTATCATTTTGGAAAGTGGTTCGATAGGGAAGATATAAGGCCAACCCCTATGAAGTACAGAGGTGTTTGGAAGGAACCTCAAGTTGAGTCTAAAGAATGGAACCGCCAAAATGCTATAGCAGGAACAGGTAAGCATCACCATTTTGATATACGAGGAGCCTATCTAGCATGCGAAGATCTGTGCATGGGAGGGATTGGTGATGATATTGACCTTGCGAGTGAGAATAGGTTCCCGACGAGTATGATGCGTCAAGCGAACGTAGATTGTATGCCCTTTAGCGAAAACCTTACCAAAACTGGTGTAGTCAAGTTCTCTGCTTGGGTGTTTGATCCAAACACCCATTCGTATACCGTCGGTTGCTTGGGAGAGCATCTGTGTGAAAACCAGGGACGGATCATAAACCCAGAGCTCAGAGACTTATTTGACTCTGGGGATATGAAAGAAGCCACTACCCATATCAACGTCAGCATTACATGTTGTCAAAAGGTTGATGTGGTATCAGCCAGACTGTGTTTAGCTTAATCTCTTCCGTGAGCATTTCCCAAGGATAGCAATAAATCAAGCTTTGAAAAGCACAACATGGGATGACATTTGAGTGTGTTCCACAAATGTCCTAGGTGAAAAAGTCCAGGCTAGCCTACTTCGGCATCACAAAAAAATCATCCTAAACTTTCGGCAAAGACCCGGATGACGATCATCTAAGGAAAATAATTGGGCCTCTAGGATGGTGGATGGTGGTAGACCATACCCTGAGTGGTTGATAAGCAATGCCGTCTACTTGGCAGATTCGCATGTGAATTTGATGAGTGAATTTATGAGGGTCTTACCTCCAACCGATATCCAGGGTCCTGTTGTCCCTTCGGCTTTGCAACTATAAACATCTCACTGATCAAGGTAATGTTCAAGGGTTCCATTCATGTATGCTAGTAAATGTCACGGCAGTCTCATCCGCTGACTTTGAGGCTAATGGTATTACAGCTTTGTAAACAAAGGTCACATCTACCAGTATCAAAACATACTTGTATGTCTTATGACTGAGTTTGTCATATAGGAGAAAGAGAAGATCGGCTTATCCTTATGATGTCGAGTCTGAAAATACCTCTCAACCTCTTCGTTAGATAGCCACCTCCAGACCCTCTCCTTTGAGCTAGTGCCTTTTGGTGGATTAGAATGGAGCACAGTAATGCCCTGAAGTCCTCCAGGGCCATAGTAAGCTTTTTTGAGAACATTATCAAGCTCTTTAAAGGTTTGGTTTTGTGCTTCAGCATTACAGATTACCACTCATTAAGCTATGTATTCGAGTAGCCCTATCAATGTCCAACATGTTGTATTGAACAAATTGAAAGCACATATATAATATGTCTCAATCTAAATCCGCACAATGAAAATACAGGCACCACCATAAGTGAGATTATGTGCTGAAAACCGCCCCAGCATCCCTCGATCCACTGTTGCAACACAAAGCCAAAAATGCGGTTAATGGTAAGCTTAGTACTTCAGCAGCACACCAAAGCAAACCAAAGTAAAGGGGTCATGAAGTTTGCAAGAACATCAGCTGACCAACATCCAAAAATATTTCGTCTTATGAAAAATGGCCGACATGGATCTGGCTTTCTGTCATCTCTTGCTCTGGTGCTTGGTGCAAATGCTCATCCTTATTATCACTTTTTAAGTAAGGGATGTGAAAAAACTATGCCATATCAGGTTAAAGATTGACCATTTTCTGATCTGTCAGGACCGAAGCCACCCTTTCCTTTTTTTTTGCCATATTTGCAGAATCAAAGTTCATAGTGCCCGCACATCCAAGCAGACAGTAGCTGCAGGTGGGCAGTTTTATAACTGTAACTAATGCCAAACCAATGGAAAACTTCAGCAAGCCACTTCCAAAAGAATGTGTGGTGCCCTAGTATGTCGTCGGCGCCTGATGGTAGACAATATGAATTGAACCACTCAACTTTATGTGATATTATCACAACACTTTCATATGAGATCCGACATGTTACCCAGTGTCTACTGGTTAGCTCGTTGCGTCATAAAGATTAATGAGGTTGTGGCCACAATTCTACCCGGATCTGGAAGCTCGTTAGCGGCAAAGACTCCCAGAAAACGTGGAACCTTTTTTGCGGTTCAATTTTTGAGCTGCATGGTTGTTAACACACCTAGTCTGTAAAGTCAGTGATAATACTATGATCCATTGACACATCTACAACTGAAAAGACCAGACCACCACAAATAATTGTGACGGGGTGGGCTGGTGTTTCTACAAAAGTGCTGGCAATTGATCCTCTATGAGTGAGGCTCCGATGCGCACCTTGTGATCTATCGGTCGTCAAATCAAACTCGCAAATTGTGGCGCCTCCCACATAGATTGCAATGTCAATAAGATTGCCATCGGCCGCCGCCCAAGCCTTACAGTCGACATCCAGTGTGGAAAAATACTCTCGTGCGAAAGAAGAGCCCTTCAAGTTTGTTCAATTAAAGAGTGGCTTGGAGGCGATCTCAGGCACATCTCGAGCCATTGGTCAGCTGTAGCCAAACTAGTCCATAATTTGCAAAGTTGAAAGGGTTCTGTGTTATGTCTCCTTCAAATACCAATGCACGCAAGGTAGCTACAATTACATAGCTAGGCAGAGGACCACTCCATATATCCTTCAGTTTAAACAGAGAATTACCTGTTTCTTGTTGCTGGTAAAAGGGAGTCCTGTCTTGTGGGTACAGAGCTTTTTCAGAGGAACGAGCGGAACGTAACAGTTACTGTCGATGCAGCATTAACAACTGCCTATGTTAATATGAATATGTCGAGCAACAAAGCCTGTATTGGTTTCACCTTTAATCTCAAAACGTGCAGGGGTGTCTAGATACTATCCTTTGAGTTGACCAGCATCACTCTCACCACAGTTCTTGTTCAAAAATAGTGTAAGTAGCATCGCCTGATGAGGGTATCACTGCTCGTTGAGGTTGGACATGGCTCAACCAGATTTATTGGCTAGAGTAACTTACCTAAACAGACTGAGCACAAACATATTGGTCAGCACTAATTTATCAACAGCTACGATACTCCATGCAGTGCACACGACCTGAAATTTTGCCTCGCTATCTGAGAGACTGATAAAAGTATGCCCAGTGCCCATTTCAAAACAAAGTTTGTTTGTGTGATCTAGGTCACCTTTGGCGTCTATGAACTTGTGGTAAGTCCTGATTATATCAGTCTATGTTGAAAGCACTACCCACAAACTTGTGAGCTCAGGTAGATGCATGTTAAGATTGCTCTTTTCATGAAAAACTACCATTTCAGTGTTATATATGACATAAAAAAGCGAGCATGTCTAACAGAGATGTATGTTAAATTACACACTGAATCGGGCATACAGCTGTAAGCCCAGCACGTTGAAGATTCATGAGATTTTCCATAGATGCAGTTGTTTGACCCACAACCTTCAACCTCTCTTTTATTGGCCCCTTCATGGTAAGAGCAGCTGAAATGGTTTGTTGAGCCATTGGCAGAGCTTTTCATTAAAAGAACTGCCATACGCTTGATTCCACCCCAAAGATTTCCAAAGAGAGTGACGGCTTCTTAGTTTTACTGGGACTCTCATTTTGCTTTGCGAATGCCGATTCGAATACTTAGAGTTGTATTTGTTGAAGTCTATGCTATCGCTGTGTGTGTCTCTAACATCTACTTTGATTGATTGGAATAAGCGTGTGTTCAATTAGTGAGCCTCATAGGTTCACTAGCCCTTCAGCCGATTATGTCACCAGGACTTGCATTTCCCAGTGGAATGGTTTGTAGGAGCGGGACTTGCAAATTGCCTATGTTTGTATTCTTGATAATGCTAATATAGGGAGAAGGCTATTCACTCCTCTAGTGATGTCCACAAAGTTGGGACCAACATGGCTTCCGACGTTGATTTTTTTTTCTGCTGAGAAACTCAGAAGCATAAGCAAATTCCCTGAAAGAACATTATTGTTAGTTATTGTGATGGATAATTTTATCGTATCAATATTCACCATGACCGTGTTTTTAAGGGTCTTATTAATTGAGACTACTAGTGTTGATGCAGTCGTAGTTCCCAGGGGTTAGGCAAACTTCCTTTGCAGGAAATCTCTAACAATCGTCGAATGCTCTTAGAAAGCTTCAAAGAGGCTACCCCTGCTGCTGAAGCATTTTACCAAGCTCATCAGCTCCAGGTGGAACCTGCCATTTAAAACCTCGCAAGAGCTGCCACAAGGTTGCTATCTAGAATTAGGTAACCATCGATTTTAATTTTACCACACTCATTAGAACTAATATCGCTACCTTGTACCTTCTTTTTCTGCCTGCAATGTTGGCATCTTGCTTTTAAGTTTGAGTATTTGAAGTGGGCTAATATAATCATCTCCACCTAGTGCAGCCAATTGCTCCTTTAATAGTGCCTTACACTGAATCGCCTTTTTCATCCTTTCTCGTTTTTCCTAGGAAAACTCATGATAAAGTATTGCTTTGTCCTGCTTTTTCTTGAGATCATCTATATTTGTTCGAGTTGGGTGTGCTTGCATGTGGGATTTGGCAAACTTATTAATTGCTGTTTCCATTACAACTGTAAGATCATTTGCTGTGAGAAAACATGCCTTTCTTCAAATTATCGGTACACATTTGAACTCAATTATGTTAGCGTATATATAACCCTAAATAAAAATAACATTCAAATGGAATTCAGGGTACGAGATACCTGCCTACCAACACAACCAGCAAGTATTCTCATATGTGGACTGAAAATGTGTAGTAAAACAACCAGATGCAGCCAGTGAACAACATAGACCCCTCATAGTTGACCTGCCTCAAGAACATTATATTGACCCACGTTTGCGACTTAGAAGAGGAGAATGGGGGCTAATATACCAAAAAGTAGCTGAGATATAAAAAATGGCAAGCATATTTGGACATGATATTAAGCCCGATGGCATTATAAACAAACACTTGGGCCTAAAGAAGACCTTGTATATAAAAGAATATCTATTAAAAATATATAAAAGTCCCATGCTGCAATCCAATTAGTCTGAAGAACTATGCATGTGACAATTTCTTAGCTGCACCCTAATTCCCTCCCCTTTTAGTGCATGCTTATGTGGTTCTCTTGGTACAGGTACAGCGTTTTCTATAAAATGGTATGTGCATTTAGCAATTGTGCTTACGGATTTTGGGGGGTGGGGTTTGATAAATACACTTAATTTCAAGCCCATTTTTTGAAAATAGTGTAGTATGACCCTTTAAGATCTGAGAAAATTAAAGCAAATCTGAATCATGGGGGTTACAAGAGTGTTTCAATACTCCCAGTGTCAATTTTGCTTTATCATCAATTCAGTTTATTTATTGACAGTCATTAAAATATGAGTAAGAATGTGTCGTGAAAAGTGGGGTCTGAGAAGAGGATCAAACATCAAAAGTAAAATTAACACTGCATAAAAGGGGAAAAAAAGCTCTACTAGATTTCACACATAGAGCTTACAAAACCAACAAAAAATCCCCTCAATTCAATATTTGCACACCTCCAACACCTCTTGCTCTATATTTATCCTTTTCCATTTGACAACAGCCAGAGGACACTTGAAGTCTTATCAACATTTCAAAACATTTTATTTCTTTTACACCCCTTTTATTTTTTACTAGATTCCTATCTTGGACATTCAAACCCAATGCATTTTCCAGTTACACTCAAACGGTATCCTATGAAATACTAAAATAGCCTTACCAGAATACTTTGCATCAAAAATGGGTTTGTTATCGTTCGCATCTAACACATTAACATCAAATTTTTTAGAAGTACGCAAACTTGGTGTGCCCTTATCAACTACAGTGACCATCACACTGAAATTCCCATCTGTTTCTCTATCCAATGCCTTATTTAGATAAATAGTACCATTTTCATCAATACGAAATATTGGCAAATCGAGAGAATACTCCAGGTTTGAATTGACTCCAATATCAGCATCAGATGCCAAAATATTAACAATTTTTGTTCTATTTCCGACAGTTTCATTAATTGCTGGAAAAGATTTCATAGAAATCACTGGGGAGTTATCATTCATATCCGTTACCAACACTATGACCCGGGTGTTTTTGAATTTTTCAGGTACACCATGATCTAACGCTTTTACACTAATTTGGTAAAAGCTTCTTTTTTCTCTATCCAAATTAATTGTAGTAAGTATGAGACCTGTAGTAGAATGAATTGAAAACAATTGTGATGGATCCTCTAAAATTTCATAGGTGATATTCCCATTTTCTGCTTTGTCAATGTCAGTTGCTATGACTTCGGCTATAGTAGCTCCAATACCGGTGTTTTCAGGTGTTACAATTAGGTAACTGGATTTCTCAAATATTGGTTCATTATCATTAGTGTCAATCAGAGTAATGGTCACACGTACATTTGATCTTCTTGCTGGCACACCTTTATCAGTAGCTGAGACAGATAGCTCATAAATTTCTCTAATTTCACGATCAAGATTATTACTTGCACGTATGACACCTAAAATTAAATAACTTAATGTAAAAACGAGAAAATCAAAACCTTTTTACCTGATATTAAGAGTAATGCTAAAGCCACTTCCATTTAATTGTTGCTTTAAAACAAAATATCTAACTTTTGAAACAAAAAAAAAGAAACAATGCATGTTTACCATAGATTTTAATTGAAAAAAAAGAAAAAAAATTTTACTAAATTTTTATTTTCTTCAATAATTATTCACACAATACAACACATAAAAAAATATTATTAAATTTAATCAAGAATAAATATCTGAAAAAAACCAATTATAAAGCAGTGAAGGTCTAGACAATTCCTTTTTCAAAGTACCTAAATTTACTTAATCGTTCAAATTATCCTTAAAATCAGAAATAATTCCAGATGATTGAAACTTTAGGAAAATTCCAAGAAATTTGTAAGAAGAAACAAGCCTTTGCTACCTGTCACAGAGTCAATAGTAAAAGTATCACCAGAGTTCCCAAGTACAATATCATACGCTACATCAGCATTCAACCCAAGGTCTCTATCATCAGCTGTGACAGTAACAATTCCTGCAGCTAAATAACAATAATTATTTTATAAATCAAATCTTTAGATAAAAACAGGATTATGTACATAAAACTTTTTCTTTTGGGTCATTTATTAGCTAATTTGCTTTAAAGAAACAGTTTTGATTTTCCAAATACCAAATAAATAAATACCAATAAATATAGCATTAGATCCCCACTTGAAAAGAAGCAAAAAAAAAAAAAAAATAAATAAATAAAAATAAAACTAAGAAAACACTTAAACAGAAATTATAATTAGAAACAAGCAGTGTGAATTTTGCTTTATTAACCCTTACATTCATGCAGAATTAGAAAAACTAATGAGCAAATCCCAGGAAAAACGTGTAAATGATGATTTTTGTCTTGTATACCCAAATAAATTTTTGAGAAAATCTACCTATCACTTACTCCAAAATCAAACAAATGAGAGCTTTCTAAAAACTTGCTTTTGCTAAATCATTTTCTTCATTTAATTCCATGCAAAAAAGCAGAAAAAATAAACAAATAGATCCCAAAAAATATGATTTTTTTTTGCCCAAACAACCCAAATTTTAGCATGAATAAGGATTTTAGAGAAAATTTGGAACTAGTGATTTATTTATTTATTTATATATTTATTTATTTATCCTTAAAATTTAACTTCACACAAAAAATTTTAACGAGAAAAATAAAAAAGACACGGTCCAAATTGTGGTAACGAAATTCATTTTAAAAAATATTTAAAGTCATATTTAATTATCAATTTCACAAAAAAAAAAGAAAAAAAAATATATAACAAAAATAGTGAATTGAGGTCTAGCAAAGACAACCGGACTGACAGGCAGATAAACAAATAAAAATAAACTTGAAGGAGCTTCACTATGTGGGTCCAAAAACATTCATAAACTAAATTTTAAGAAATTAGTGAAAATATTAAATTTTTTTTTAGTTTGGCTAAAAAAACATTAGGTACAAATGAAGTCTTCTACATTTCCTTAATTCAAAATGTGAAGACCCAATTGTCAAAAATTGGCTAAAATGAAAAAAATATATATAAAAATGACACCTAAATTCAGGTGAAAAGCACAATCAAATGAATGCTACTAGAAAACGAGAAAACTCATTGCTAACTTAATCTGGTAAAAAAAGGCAGTTTTAAAGGCCTATAAATAAAGCACCAGGTTTTTAGTCTGCAGGTCAAGAAATGCTATGTATAATATGGCTTAAACATGAAAACTAATGATAAATTTTTTTACAAAGAAAATAACATTGGTTCTTGCTAAAGAGTAGACAAAAATTGAAATTTTGTAAAAAAAAATATAGCTGTTATAATGAACTATTGCGAAAAAGGCAGAATTTTTCATAGGTGGTTATAAAAAATATAGGTCTAAAAACAGTAGTTTTACTTTGCACAAAGTTTGAAAAAAGTTTAAAAAGTTAAAAAAAATTAAAAAAAAAATAAAGCTTGAAAAATAATAATCTTGAATTTTACAAGATAAAAGATTTTTTAGAGAAAAGCATCAAACAAAACAAAATGTTATAAATAAAAGAATTACTATTTTTGACACCTAAATGAAAAAATTAAAATCTCTCACTAAAATTTGTGTTTTCTTCCACAATGCTTGCATTATAAGCCAGTTCTCTAAATATGGGATTGTTATCGTTTACATCAAGAATTTTTACCGGCAAATAACTCAACTCAGCACTGTTACCATCAGTAACTTCAACAGTAAGGTTATAAAAGTCGGTGGTTTCTCGATCAAGGCCATTTGCAATTGATAAAACTCCTGGAAAAAAAAAATAACAAATAATTTAAAATGCACTATGAGAAATGAGAAAAAAAATTATAAAGCATTAATGATTTATAAAATAAATTGAGCAACAAAAAATTTTTATAAGTTATATGATAATAAAGTTGGCAACAGTGGCATAAATGACAGTTTTCATCTACTTCTTAACTCATTCAGCACGTCTATGAAAATAGTAAAATATGTAGTCACAAATTTTGTGAATCAACAAATTTAGACAACATGAGTAAAAACTCAATTTGAAGTAACAAAAGGCAAGCAAGATGGCATATATTATATACCATTGCAAAGCCATATAGTTTCTCTATTAAAAAAAGAAAAAAAAAAAAAAAAAAAAAAAGACTTGGGAACAACTATTTACAAATTATACGGAACC
>JAUZNK010014533.1:0-22562 GCA_035046665.1 Euphysa ruthae | reverse complement strand
TATATATTTATATATGTTTGTTTATATTTTAAATGCTCTTAAAAGTGTCAGCATATAAATTATTGTATTTTAGTATAATCTATAATTTCTATTAATCTTTTAGGCGGCAGATAATGTGAAAGCTACTTTTATGCAAACTACCGTAAGTGTGAATTATTTATTTTCTATAAAACGACATTATTAATTTTTACTGTAAAGATACAACCAATAGGTGGAGGCTGGGAAAACCTAGTGGCGAATGTCTCAGAACTTGTTTTAGGTAAATGTCTGGATGTGGATTGAAAACTTATGTTTATACAGCATATGCTAGTTAGTAATTTTTTTCTATAACTTTTCTCGAACTTAGGACAGCAACACAGTACGGAGAAAATTAGAAGAGCAGGGTGAAGCTATTAAACGTCAGCAAGGAGAATTAGATAGATTAAAAAGAAATCAGAGAAATCCTGATTCAGCAACTTTTACGTCATTTGCTCCCAGCCCTCAATCGAAAACCAAATTGTAATATTGTAAGTGTGTTTAAGTGTTATAGTTTCTAAATCCAATCTGGCAAGGTTTTTGTCTAATATTAAATTGTTGAAGTAATGCTAGTATATCTTGAACTTCAAACTATTGATTTAAAAAGATTTGAGAAAAAAATTTTTTCGTGGAAGCGTTTGTTGCTGAATAATACAGCTGCTAGTTTCTATTCATTTTGAGAGATAAATCTTTGTCAGTTATTCACTGAAACCACTAAAATCACTGTTTTTTAGAATATCTTTATGTTTAGGTTTAAAACTTTAAGAACCGCACGTGATCCCCCTACCAGAAAAGGATCGGGAAAGGATTTTTGACATCAGGTTGGGGAATTCTACACTCTATTATGTTTTTTATTAAAAAAAAAGTTTTTTTTAATTGTACTTAATATTTTAAACAAATATTTTGATAAATCTACCCCTTCCCACATTTGAGAAAAATTTTATAAATCTAATTTTAATGGAAAAGTCAGTTATGCATAAGCTAGACCTAACTAATGCTTTAAATTTGTTGATAGTAAACGCACATTTCAGCTATTAATTGGACCTTAAGCTGATGTTAAGATTCCGGTGAAGTTGTCTAGAATGTTATTACGAATATTAAAGCTTCGTAAATAAAAGTACGATTATTTCTTGATCATTCTTGTTTCAAATACTATTCCTTGAAGCTTATTTCTTTTATTCAAAAAATATGTGTATTTAAGCAAGTTTACCTTCGATGGGTTTAATATGGTAACTCGCGGTACATTTCAGGGCTTAAATTTGAAGTTCTTGATTTATCCTGGGATTTAATATTTTAACTGTTATTGTACCCTGGGTTTTAACGTATAAGTTCATGGCGTATCCTGGACTTAACTAGCTGATTAACGGTGTGAATGTTTTGACATAATAACTCCTGTTGTCTAAAGAGATTTAGACTAATTCACTATATATCTTGCGACTTAAAATGTTTCACATTCTTTCGGATTAAATATTCTTTAATTTACCAAGTTAATTAAATGCACTTTCAAGATAAAAGTGGAAAATTTCTTTTTCAATCAAAAAAATGTTTAATTGCTTGTGTCTGTTTTTACTAAACATTATTTTTATGCTAGTTGTAATTAATTAATAACAAAAATGTCCTGGAGCTTGATTTTCAAACGATTCTAGATCCCAGAAATAATTTACGGGATGTGTTAAGTTAATGAGGTGTTTATCAAATTTTGATTATATTTCTAGATCAAGAGGGTAGGTAATGAAGAGTAGAAAAGATTTAGCTTGTCACTTATCGCAGTACTATGCATAGTCTATAACGGCACAAGATGGGTATTAGAAAATGCGTGGTGTGGCATTTTGAATTTTGAAGATACTTCTTTCAAGAGGTGATATTTCAATTAGAAAACCAGTAAACGATTGGACATTTTATTAATGACTTATAAAGTTTAAAAAGCGTATCTTTTTTTTATAATCAGTTTGATTTACAAAAATAATTTTGTGGGCACATAATTCGATTACGAGGGGAGTTGATTGAAGCGAATAAATCGCATTCTATCGAGTTTAAAAGTAGAGCATTAGTTTAACGAGTTTAAGGGTTGTGTTACACGCTGGCTATTTTAACGTCAAAGAAATATTTTAACTATTTTTTAGACACAGGTTTATTTGTTTCAATAAAATTTTTTTTTTTTTTTTTTTTTTTTTTTTTTTTTTTTTTTTTTTTTTTTGTGTTATAGCACACCTTTCCAAATACGTCTACTTTTTTTGCTGTTTTTTGTCTCAAAAACCTAGTCCAGGTTTTTTGTTGCTATTTTCGATGAAATCGCCTTATATGAGATATGTATTTTTTATTTTTTAGTCCAAAGAATAATATAATCTGTGACAAGAAAATTGAATGCAACTTTTTTTTTATTTGACCGAGGGCTGGTTTAATCCCCCGTCGAGCAAAATCTTTTTACTGTTTTACGGTAATGTGCCCCAATAGTGGTCGTCGTGATAGTAGCGTATTACGGTAATTTGCGGTCTTAATTCGGTAGGTCATAGCGATAGAGTGGTGGTAACTCCAGAGGTTGAATGACTTATTTAACGTTGGTGTAAACACTTAGTTGCGGCAAAGATACATGAGGCTAAACCACTAAAACAAAAATAACTTAAAAAGATAATTTGCTAGAAGATGTGCGTTTTGCAGGTTAATATATTTTTAATATATTTCTAAATTACTTACTTTATTGAGGATTGTGAAGATGTACTTTTGATATCGTAAATTTGTTATTTAATTTCAAATAATTGTTTTAAATTTACGGTATTTGCCGTTAAAGCGTGGTAAATAAGTGCTGATTCCCAATGTGAAAGATTATTTGGAGAAATATCTTTAGTTTTTAAGAATGGATTCTAACGTACATTTACGGGGTAAATTGGTTCCGTCCTCAAAATACTGCATATAATTAAGAAAGATTGTTATATATAGTCTTAATAAATATATTTATAGAAAATAAATTTAAATAGTTGTTTTAGAGTAAATTTACTAAGGCTTGGTTTCCCAAAATAGTGTAATACTCTTGAAAAATCGTTTCTAGTTAATAAGTGTATTTTTTGATGTTTCGCTGAAGGTTTGACAGATGAGCCAGTTGAGCAATAAAATTTTAATTGAAAACAATACATATCAATTCATGTTGTGAGACACGTGCTGAAACTTGCATCTTTATGCTGAGAAAATTTAGAATCTAAAGCATTACGATTTTTACAGACTAACAACAGACCGATAAAATAGATGCCAGAAACATGAATGGCCTGCAACGTATGGTTAAACATTTAATTAGCATACTTTTTTGTTAGCAAGAGTTGATAATCCATGTATTAGAAGCAGCTAGAGGCCATGACTTTTTTTTCTCTTTTTTTCACGTGACAATAAAAATGATAAAAAGTGCACTAAATAGCTCTCACGAAATGATTTTTTTGAGTTATCATATTTCTTTGCAACAACTACAGGGTCATATCTAATAATAGCCTGAAGTTCCTTATTATTTTTACAATTATTTTACGGATTTCCTACGGTATTTTATACATTTTTTAATCAAGCATTTTCATTGGTTGCCGTTATGTCAACTGCCATAAAAAAACATCTTAACGGATCCGAAAACAACTAAACTTTACAGAACTAAATCGATATTTCAAAGGTTTTCATTGGTTTGTTATTACTAGCTTTCGACATTATTATACGTTTTTGGTTCGTATTTTTTAAACAATGGGATAATCTGGATAACAAGATATTTAAGTTTAGGCTCCATTTTAAGGTTACCACATCCTACCAAATGCTATATGCACCAATTAGCTAAATCTTGGTAGGTATGCAGCTATATAGTTAGGCAGAATGCTGCAAATTTTCACAATAATTGTAAACTTTGTAATAAATTCACGAAATTTTGACCAAAGGTCAACTGACTGAAATAGATTTAAAAAAGCTTTTAGCCACCTGTAAATTGTGTGTTTTACAGACCAGATTTTTAAAATTACTGACTATACCTTTTTTACGTATATTTTACTATACCATTCTTTCTTATTTTATTTCAATCAAACTTGCTTAAAACTGTTCTTAATATAAATTTTTTTGAAATGTGAAAACATAATTTACCAAAAAAGGGTATCGTTTATAGTTAAATCTATTTTACAGACCATTGTTTTGAACACCCCGTATTACAATCTTCAGGACAAGTAATGAAAGTTCAAAGAGATTTAACTTGTTTGCCACCGCTGCTGTCGATAGCATAGATCATAATCTAATTCTAACACTAATATCATTCCATGGAACGTGTATTTGATTTTTTTCAGCACTTTACCACTGATTACAATGGTTTAAAATAAATAATTCCGACAATTGAGAAAAGAAATCAGTGTATTATAAGACCATTGCCGTTCAGTGTGGCTTAGCGGTGTCAAAGTTCCGGTATTATTGTAATGGAAAATGTCATGTGTACAGATCTACTCGAGAGCGAAAAACAAAATTTTGTTATCGGTTGTTGCCGTAGCACAAATGAGAGCCATTTGTGCTACCAATTGGGCAGTGGCTCAATTTAAATCCTTTAAATTGAGCCATTGCCCGATTCGTTGATAAGATTATTCAGATCTTCCAAATTAAGAATGCCCATAATCGAACTCAATCAAAAAGAATCAATCAACCACATATACAAACCTTGAACCCGTATCTGCAACAGTTCTATTATCAAAACGGTAAACCAGATTTTGATTACTCGCAGAAGCCTGATGTATGAAAAATGCCAAAGATTTGATTCAGCAAGATGAAAAGTTATTTTATGTATATGTTGCCATTATTTTTATTAAAGTATTTGAAATCTTACCGTGGTGGTAATTTTTATTATGTGACTTTTTCAAGGATAACATAGTTTGAGCTCCTTGTGTGCATATAGTTGTTATATGGCTGCTTTAATTTCTAATGTATTATTTTGCTTAATCTTTGATGCGAGCTTCATGCCAAGCCGATCATGTTTAAAAGCAGTCACTGACAGCAACGCCCGTACTTCCAAATTCTAAAGAATGGGATTGGGAAAAATTAACAACTGTGCTTCCATATACAGAACTTTGTAAATGCAATGGTGACTGTGGACTTTAAAATATATTGATTTTTAACTAGAATTTGCTTTATAATTAAAGATTTTTTCATTCATTGATACGATTATATAAGATTATATTTGACAAACGAATGTATATTATAGTCATAAGAAAATTTATCATTGAAGAAGTGCAATAAAAAAGTATGTTCGTATAAATGATTTACACGAAAAAACAAAACTGACCTGTATTTATTACACACGCTACTATTGAAGTTTTTGTTATAAATGTAAGCATTTTATTAAACACTTTATTACTGTTTTAATATTTGCAGAATACAGTTAAAATAAAAGTTGTTTAAAAAAAAACATTTCGAACATAATCGTATACTGTCAATATCTATCCTTTTTTTGGTATTCGATTGATTCAATCATTCAAATATCAATCGTTTGATTGATTCAACTATCGGATCTTGACCATTCGCTGGCTTAACAAGCGAGAGGTAAATGGATCGATTACACGGTCCTCCAAATTTATTTTTTTTAAATTTGTTTTAAAATGCACCAATGAGCCAAATCTTGGTGGGTAATCAGCTAGTCTCTATAATAGCAACTTTAAACTCCTGGTGATATTTACTATTATTTAACAAATTTTCAACGATATTTTGCACATTTTTTAATCAAGAATTTTCATTAGTCTCCGCTCTGGCAACTGCCAAAAAACAACTTGACTGAAAGATATCAATATTTTAAAAATATTCATAACATTAATATCGTTTTTTGATTCGTTGTTTTTAAACACTGAGCAAATAAAACGACAATGAAATATTAGCTTTTTTTAACATTGGTTGGTCATAAGTTCTAGCTCATTAGCATGCCAGAGGTACGCGTATCGATGCCCCGGAATTTAATTGTTGTCTGGCCAAGTAGCTAAGACCCCCTTAGAGACCAATGATTTTCTTTACCGTAAGCTCAAATAGGAGCTCTAAGTACTCCTGAACCAAACCCGTGGGCCCTTCTATAATAAATTAGTTCGTAAAACTATTTGTTGGCCCCAAGTTAAAGTAATCGAATCCTCCAAGATTTATTTTTAAATACTATATGCACCAATTTGTCAAATCTTGGCAGCTATACAGCTAGTAACCCTAATATTTATCATTAAAAATTTAATCATGGGCGTTTTATTTTGTTTATATTTATATTTGCATATCACTAAATCCTAAAGTAGCAATAAAATAAGTTTAATCCAGTAAATTTATTGTTTTTTTTTTATGTATATATATATACCATCTGGCATTTAAAATTTACAGGAGAAAACTGATTGTTTTGATTTAATTTTATTGAAATTTTAAACTGCTCGCGATTTTCAAGGTTTTTTGGTAACGTGTTAGATTGTTTAGGGTAATAAATACCTAAGGTTGTGGTTCTTGTTTTCGCTTTAAGAAAATTTGTGCAAAATATTTTATTAAAAGAAAATAAATTTATTTTAGAATTAATTTTGTTTTTATTAATAAAGCAATCAATCAAATTAAATGAAAAACAAAAAATTGATAAAAATAAACTTTTTTATGTTTTTATATGTGGTTTGAAACGCTTAATTATCTCAAAACGCCTTATTAAAACGACGTAAACACCGTGGTTTCAGTTTTAAAATCAATGGCTCGACTCTTGTTCGGTTCAAATTAAGAGTTTCAACGAGAAATTCCACCTGTTCCGAACATCGAATCACGGTCAAAAGATTATAGCCGTGAACACAGACTATCAGCATGGAACAAAATAGTGGAATAGTTTTTTTAATTAATTGCATCTTAGTTTGTTATTATTTTCCGGTTTTGTAGATATTAATTTAAGTAAACAAACAATTTTGAAAAAATAAACGAATTTGTTCGGAATGAACGTTGCTTAAAAAGTATTAGTGCTGTTTTGTTATGAAAATATGTTTTGCTTTCCGTTGAGTCCAAAAAAGCGGTATGTAATATATGTTTTTTCTTTTTTTAATTTGTCATTTTTCAAAAATATTTGTAAAATTTATAGCAAAGCGTGGAATTGTTTACGGCTTTTTAATTAAATAGATTGTGCATCTCGTAAACTGTTTACAGAAGTTAAATTAAAATAAATAGTTAAATTAAAAAAAAATTAATAAGTTAATTAGAATTGGAATATTTGGTAAAAATATTTCTTGTAAAAATAATTTGTTTTGAAGTTTGATAAATGCCCATCATCTGGTGAAGTTTTCTTTTGTCTGTTTTAGTCACCACTGAAAATATTTTTGATGACTCTTTAATAGCAAAACATATATTTTAGTTTCTAAAAACTTCGGTGCTTGAGTCATTCATGTTGACCAAAATTTTCTCTAAATTACCCTCGGTAAAAAGAAGGTTTTATAATAAGCTATTTTTATCCAATAACCAGAATAATAGTCAAAAATTATGAGCATGGCGTTAATTGGGATGCATCAAAGTTTTACCAACACGTTTTAAAATAAACTTATAAAGTTTGAGGTTCATTTAAAAAATCTTTTTTAAATATTTGAGCACAATTATTATCTAAAACTGATTAAGTGTATAAAATCATTTATCAACCATTATCAAAAGTAGCGTATTAGTTTTACACTATTTATCTTTAAAGAATAGTATTTTTGAGCTACTGTTTTAAGAAACTCTGTTTAATTAATCTCCAGGGAAAATAAGAAACTCGACTACCAGAACTCTTTTAGATTTTGAGGTATAAATGTACGGGAGGACGATTATAGATAATTGAAAATTCAGGATTAAAAGTAGGAAAGCACCATCTGCAGTAATTATTTTGTGTTTAAAGTCTGAGTGGAGAAATTCACAACTAAAATGAACGCCTATACCGTGACCATAGTGCAAGTGCATGTTTGCTTTTCAACTGTAAATGTTAAAGAACAATCGAATCAAATTTTAGTGATTTTTGTTTTAACGTTTAAATGAAATTATTTGTCGACAATGTTGAAATTAATTTTATTTGGGAACTTTTGTTGAAATTGAATTATTCTCTAGTCTTCAAATATTATTAATTAGGAAGTAGAGATGCGAGACAAAACATGAAAATATAGGCACGAATTTTCTGCGGAGTTAGCAAAAAAATATTTCTTGCAGTAGAGAATTTTTCGTGTTGCCGCCAAATGAGGTCCAGCTACTTAGTCCAGTTTTTAGTTCCTGCAAGGATTTTGAGTTTATTAACTTTGGATGCAATGAATTTCATACAGTTATGCTACGGTAGAGGTTTGTCTCTGCCATTTAAATGAGAGTAACTTGCCGGTAGAACCTGTATTTTTTGTGCTCCCAGATTTATGTAGAGAGATTTTAAGCGAAAAAAGTCTTTCATAAAAGTGGGATATCGGTCATTGAGTGATTTAAGTGATCACACATTAAAATGCGAAGATTTTTTTTGTGTACAGTAGTACTGCCATCCAGTTTTATGAGGTCATCAAAGTTGAAATCTTGTTCCTGTTATATGACTCTAAAGGCACTTTTATGAGTTTTGCTTATTACTAATAAGCAAAACTATTAGAGAATTACTTTTTTCGAGCAAAACATCCATCGTATTCTTCTCAAAGCATTTGATTTTATTATTGATCTTTGAACAGATTCCTTTAATAAAAGTCTTAAATGAAATATTTCGGTCTATTCTCACTCCTAGTAGCTTACTTCATCCTTAGGTAAAATGTCATCTCTTCCAAAAAAAAAAAATAGATAGATTACCATAATCAGCAATATTCCTTAAGTACATGTGCTGGGTGCTTGCTGGGTTAGCCACTATACAATTATTTGAAAACCAATTGAGTATGCGGTAGCAGTCATTTTTTAGGTGATTGAAGACTGGCTCAATGTTTGCAGCACATGCGTACAAGGTTTTATCGTCAGCAAAGTTGCACAAGTCAGTTTCAATGATAAATAAAAATAAGTCGTTAACAAAAATATTAAATAACAAGGGTCTTAGAATAGTTCCTTGTGGTACACCAAAAACAATTTTTTAAAAAACAATATTTTGACGCTTTGGCTACATTTTGAAAAGTACGAAAAAATTAGACTTTAGGGTGTTGTGTCCAAAACCATATGCCTCTAAATTAGCAATAATTAGGTCGTAATCTAGGAAGTCTGCGATTTTGATAAATCCATCAATATTGTTCCATTGATGCCTCTTTTATCAATACATGTATGCAATTTTTAAGAAAATGAGAGCATGTTGGATGCTGTATTTTTTGCGAAAACCGCATGAGTCAACAAACAATCTGATCGACATCAAAATATGGTCATTATAGTTTTCCTAAGATCTTCAAATATATGCTATTTATTGTTACTTCTAAAAATCTTTGTCTCAAGAGGCGCATGAAAATTCAATAGGTTTATAAATACATTAATTAGAAATACAAAGATTAATAAAGTTAGATATACAATAAGAAAGATTCAAATCCAGTTCTGCTAAAAACGTTTCATTACAAAAATATTTATAACAACGCTAGGTAAATTTTTTGTTGATGGTTTCTTAAATTTAGTTTTAAACATAGGAAACACAAGATGGTGGTGGATCAAAACGAAACGATGTGCTGTAACCAATTAATGTGATGGAAATTGTCGAAAATAAGTTACCTAGTTTTGTTTCTTCTGTAGCAATGATGTATATATCATCACACATGGATGCTTTTAAACTATCAAGCTTGTTTCCTTATTAATGTCTTTATCAGCAACATTATTCATGTTTATATTATAAAAAGTTGTTTACGGCGTCAGTGATCACGAACTGAATTGGTTCACTGACTACCTTTTCAGTAGAAACCAAATAGAAAAATTTGAGGAAAAACAGTCAGAAGAATTTAAAAAGACATTCGGTGTTCCTCAAGGTTAAATTCTTGTGCATCTTGTCTTTTTAGTGTATTTTAATGTCTTTGTTCATTGTTTGGAGAAAACAGTGGTATAAAATACGTTGATGACACTGCAATAACTTTCTCCCTTTCGCTTTTACTGTAATATAAAACATCTTGCAGAATGAGATTACCGCTATTTGCAAATACTTTGACAACAACGACCTAATTTTGAACCTGAAAAAACATAAAACCATTGTCTCAATCAACGAGTACAAGTACCTTGGTTGTGCTCTGGATCCATCAATACACCTGAAAGATTTTTTCAACAAGTCATATAAAAAAGCTTGTAACTTTTTTGCGAAAATGAGAGAAATATTACTGGAAACACTGCAATAAAAGTATTTAAAGTTGTGGTTGTCCCACTAATAACTTACAGTAGTCTTACCAGCCTCAACTTAAGCAGTACAAAAGTGAAGAAATTAAAAAGCATTTAAAATCATGAAAATGATTTGATATTTAACAACGCTCTTGTTAACATAGAGAGCGTAAAAAAACATCAGTTCTCTAATAAATAAAAACGCTTGTTTAGTTGTGAAAAAATTTGTTTTCAATCAAACTTGAAACAATTATAAAAATAATTTTACAACGGTTTGTGGATTTAGTGTTAGCTCCTGGGAACAATCTAAATGTTAAAAAAAAGTCGCTTTCAGTGATTTATCATCATAAAACGTAATTTTCTGATTTTTTAAATTTTTACTAGAATATTTTCGCAATTCATACCAACTAAAACAGATATTAAATCCTCGAGTTTATTACTTAATTTTATGGGGCAGTTTAAGCACAACGTCTTTTCTTAAGTCTAGCGTGGCGTTTTTTGAAATATTTTGCAATACTTTTTCTTGTATTATGCATAATTATGACACTCGATTCAGATTAAACAGTATTCAGCTTCATTTAAAGCCATCAAGTTTTTAAATTACTTAACACGACCCGAAAATCTGTAATGATTTTCTATCTTGTACAGATAAAATCAGTCCTACACTCAACGCTTTTTAAAGTTTAATAAGAAATAAACTATTAGAATATGAAAACGAGCAAACTTTCTTTAACAGATTAAAACACTGGTCTAAACTTTATTCCAATAACGTACCTATCTTTACTTTAAATAACTTATTTGGTACACTTTTAAATCTTGTGTGAACTAGTTTTGAAAATTTTTTAATTGGGCTTGGTGATAAATTTAATTTCAGCGAGTCCCAGATCGGATAAAACCACTCTTTATTTAAATTATGTTTGCATCAGCATTTTGTATTACACTTTGTAATAGTATTTTACTTTTAAGGTTGTTATATGATTAAATAAATTAAAATGAAAATTGATACTTATTGGATTTCTCCCAAAAAATAATACAAACAATTTTCTGCTACGACAGTAAATTTATGAATACATACCCATTTCCCTCTGGGGGCAACCGTGAGAGAGAGAGAGAGAGAAAATGTTATATTTAACGTGGGAACCAACAAATTGCTGAGACAATATTTCCAGATGCGCTCACGTGGCGGGTCTTAAAACGTCCATTTGCATCTACGAAATTCGCTCAACCAAACAACCCACCAATTTGAGCTAGTGTTGCATTACGCAATGAGTTTTGCTCAGAAACTCAGAGATAACATAGAAATAAATTTCGTCAAGAGGTGGGAGTTGAACTCGTAACCTTTTACTCCGAAGTCAAACGTCCTACCACTATGCCAACTCCGTCATAGCTCATCCTCGTGAAAAAGCAAAAAAAAAAAAAAAAATCTAAGCTGTCCATCCGTACACTATTGCTATTATAAGTATTCAAACTAGTAAGCATGCAACTGCTAAGGGTATCACACTTCGGTGAATAGCCAGGAAAGACCTCTGATTAGAGAACGCAACCTGGTGTAGTCAATGTCCGTTAGTATAATTAAGTATTGGAAAAATGATTCAAGCTTGATAGGCCCTATTACTTTCCATAATACAAACCTGGTAGAAAATAACCTCGTCCAGCTAAAATTTGTCTGTATCATCCGTTTAATGGGGATTGGTTATACTATCGATTTTTTGTGAAAAAAAAATTTTTGGTTTTTCAAAGGTTAAATTTTAGAGGTTTTTTTGGTCTGCATAAAAGAGCAAAGTTGCAACAAACGTTCACGCGTCAGCAAATGAGCAGTTTTGCTGAAATACCATGTTGAGACCTTTTGCAGAATGTGCAGATTTTAAAATTGGGTAAACTTTTGGAAAAGTGGTACTTTTTAAAATTTATTAAAGATAGATTATATATTTAAAGTTTATTCAAAACGTTCTTGTTATTTTTTCAGGGTGCGTCAGAAAGAGAATACATCTTTAATTATCCATACAGAAATCCCCAGGAACCCTGTTGAATACCTACCTCACTTAACTATACATAACATTCAAAATGAACCAGACTCTCTCATCGATGACCCTTCGAGCATATTTTACGATCCAGATGAAAAAGCTGGATTTGTTTACACAGCGACCGCTACATACACGAATAATTTTGATTACAGTAAATATAAATATGAACCGGTGGCTGAACAAACTGCCGTAATTGATAACAAACGATTAACAAAAGTACTTGAAAAATATGTCCACGAAAGTCCATTGTCTTCTGACTATGATGATAGCTTAGATCTAACTCAATCAGCTCCAAACACACCAAAATTATCAAATGGAAATATTTTTAATAAACAATTCACACGCAGAGATTCATTAGAATTTGACGACCTTGGTACCAGTGGAATTTTCAATCATTCTTTTGACGAGGATTTCTCACAAGCGTTAGATGATAGCAACATCGTTCATGAAAATAATGTTGACCCCTCTTTAGTTGATGATTACACTGACCTGCACCTATATGAAGATGAATTGCTGTTTGATTGCGAACTTACTAAAAACAAAGGATACAACTCGGAATCAGAAAGCGTAAAAACGTACCAAGATTCCGGAATATATGATGATGATGTATTTATTGAATCTCCAAAACCATTAGGCACGGAAGAGTTAGCTAGTGTTACCCAGCAATTGGTGTTTGCATCAGATGGGAGAATGGAAGATGAAGACAATAAAAGAAGGGAAATTCAAATTGAAAAGTTTTCCGTCTTCAAAACACCGAATAGCTCACGACATAATAGTATAGAATCATTAGTATCACCAATATCTCCTAAACCACCTGTTAGGAAATCATTTAAAAATTCAACAGGTTTGAAATTTTTAGCACTAAATCAGCACTGTATTACTCTTCTTTGGATTGATTATCCAACTGAGATTTCAGAGAGGAGTTTTTTTTTCATGTGAGGAATACTTTTTCAAGAAAGGTGATCATTCTAAAGTAGGAGCCATATTTTTACGCATGATTGATTATTACAATCTTTGTAAATAAATGTAAAGATGTTAATAAATACGCAACATATTTTAACAAGCTTTTAAGCACTTTTATCAAAATACAGTATATTCAGAAATACTATCTTTAACTAAGGATTTTTTTATTCTTTTTTTTTTTTGAAAACAGTGCTTTCGTCAAAGTGAGTTTAGAGAATGGTGCTTCTACAGGTGTGGTATCTTCATCTACTATAAAGCATTATTTTAAAAAAATTTCGAATTCACCTTAAAATCGTTTAATCAAAATTTTAAAAATTAGGCAGCTTTTCATGGTATTTTTTTGACATACGGCCAATTGTTATCAACTTATGATAAAAGGTATTTGCTATTATATCTGTTTTTATTTTGCATATCTTGGTTTTTCTGCATGTATTATATTTTTCTCTATTACTTAGCCCTACCTTTAGTAAGGACTACTATATTATATAAAATTTTATCCCTTATGTTTAGTTGGGGTCCAAATAAAACAAAAATGTTGCTTTTTAGTTTTGAAATAAAAACAGGATTTTTTAGTTAACCGTGTTGTTTTATGCTTATCAGATAAATTATTCATATTATTTTTTGCTGCATAATTAAACGAAACATTCACAAATAATTAATGTTTAGTATTTATCTAATCAGCTTAATGCTGATCATTAAACCAATCAAAACATTATACCGAATTAACAAAACAGAACAGAAACACTCACAGCTAAAAATTGTTTGAGTTTATTAAATTTTTGTGCTCAAAGTCTTCTTAAAAAGCTGGCGAGGCATTTTAGCAATATATATATAATAAAAGAATGGTTTTGAAAATTAAAATCTTAAGAATCTTAGGCAAATTTAAGAAATAGTATACTATACTTAGTGATCTAACGGAGGTTAAAATTTTGTAATGTTTTTAAAATAAATGGATGATAATGATGACAAAATATCATGTTTCCTAGAAGAATTTCTTGGATCGTTTGAAATTAGCGACCGCCCTAAGAGAAAAGTGTACCGCTTTATCAAGGATGAAATAGAATCGGTTACATATAACACTGATAATGAAAACTTATCAAAGACTTCGCGGAATAGCCTTGATATGATTGAAGAAGATAATATGTACATACTTCCTAGTAGACTTTATGGTTAGCTAATTCACGTTTTAGATTAAGAAAAATGATTTTTGGTGTATATTAATTTTTGCAAATAAGACCAGAAAATAAACGTTCGCGGGTTTATGTAGATCTAATGGGAAATTTTAGTGAAACCACGGAGTTGGGTTTGAAAGGTATTTGAGCTGTGGTATTATGCAAGCCAATATTGTATACTTTATTTATATTTACTTTGTTTAGAATCTACTGCATTGAAGAAAAACTCAAAATATAGCCATATCCCAGCAAAAGTGCAATGCTACGTAAGGATTTTGTTGAATGCTTCACTTTTATTGAATTAGCCATTTTTCATCATTCCAGAAAAAAATGAAGAAAAATATATGGTAACATCTAATTGAGCCTCAATCCATGGCTCGCAAAAAAAAAAAAAAATATATATATATCACATATATGGCTTTACTGTAAGAGCTTGCCAAAAAAAAGGTTTTCAGAAATTTTCCAAAGAAGATAAGAAGGTAATTTTTGTGTTGTCATCTGTAAGTTTAAAAAATTTGAATATTTTGTTTCATAGAGGCGTGGTGAAAGATCACCTTCACCTGGCAAGCCGTTGAGAAATAAATCACCGATGAAATTAAAACTTCCCAAGCCAAGTAAGGAATTTGAATTATTAAAACTCCTAAAAGCTTTGAAATGAATCACTTTATTTCAAAATATTCATTTGTTAGCAGGTTTTTAGCATCTTGTAAAAGTTCTTGAAATTCTTTGATTAAGGTAAGCTAATCTCAATATTACCATAGATAAATCACTCAAACACCATTATGGTCTATTTAAAAACATCATCCTCATAAACAACATTTTAAAAAAGTTTCTGTGCTGTAGTAATTTTCCAAAACAATAAGGCAAAGGAATTTTTCGACAAAGTATTCATAATTAATTTCAACTTCTACTAGCAAATGAAAATAAAACAAACGAGTAAATTTTAATTTCGTCATATTTTTACTTAATATTTTCAAATAAAAATTTGATTTCTTGAACATTTTTATTCAGAACTTTTTAATTCTACTTTCTAATCTACAAATAATTTATTAAAGGCATAAAAAGCAGATAAGATAGAAGCATATTTAATATAAGCATCACTAAACCATAACTACTTTAGTATGAAACCCTATGTCCTAATTTTATACTTAGCCTATGTGATTGTAGTAATTTTCATTATGCTGTTTTGAGTGCATATGCTTGGTGTGGCGGAGTAATACCATTTTTTATAATATAATTATTTCATAGTGGTGCTTGGAAATCCTTTAAAATCTCCTCGATTGAATAATATCAAGCCGAAAATCGATTCATTGAGTAACATCAATTACGTACCAGGTGGAGGAGATTCGAAGGTTATTAATTATTTCTATTTATTTACTTATATGAAAAATCCCTCCAAGTTCTTGCACCAAAATATTCATAGGTTTTAGTTAATTTTTTCCTACATAGGCTGCTCTGGTAAAACATTAGAGACAAGGCGGTGAGACAGGGTAGTTCGCAAAACTAGCAAATAATTAAAATAAATAAGAAGAATTTAAGAAGCAAAAGGAAAAAAAAACAAAAAAAAACTATAAGCTGTTATGAAAAAACTAACATTCATTCAACACTTTCCGCTATTTATCTTCTCGGGAAAATTATTTCAAACAAGACAAGTTTATAAGTGTCATAAGGAGGTGCTGGTAGCTTAAAAAGTGACTAATGCACGGTTTCCATTCATCAGAAATGTACAAGTGATCCATGAAAGATACGCTAGTGACGTCAGAAGCATGCGCAGTAGCAACAAAGCAAACGGAAAAAATGCAGACAAGAGATAATTCTTTAGTATCGGAAAATTTTGAACTTTATTAGTTCGCTTGAATATTTCAGCCAATCAATTTACTTTATATTAATATTTTGAGTATTTTTTTCTACATGTACGCTTTTGAAATTAATTTTTTATTTTTTAAGTAAGAACTAAATATTAAAAAAAAAATTTACAAAATATAAATCAACAACAATATATACAGCAAAGAACAAGCACGTCGGTGTTTCAACCATTAGCTACAAATTCATCCAAACAACAACACTTATGATCAGCAGGAAAAGAGACAGAAAATGATTGTTGTTACTAATACATTTTTGATAAAGATTTATAAAAATATGTTTTATATTTATATGGTTATGGTTATATGGTTACGAATTATTATTTCATTTTGCCAAGAAACTGATCCCTCTTGAGAGTTGAAGTATTCTTGGAATTTATCTTTTATATTTAGCCATGTTAGGACAATTGTGTGAACCTTGTCGGTCGATAGCAAGTAAACTTTTTACGACGTTAGTCTCAATTTCATTAAAGGTTGAACAATAGCGGGTACAGTCATCTTTCATTAAAAAATCAGGCAATGCTATTTACGCTTTAGTAATATTTTCACATTTTCAACGTTAGCATTGATTGCTAGCCGAAAAACTCTAAATCTCGTTATTAAAATTCCAAATGCATTTTCAATAACACGTCGTGCACGTGAAAGTCGGTGATTATAAATTATTTCAGTGCATCAAAAACATTGTTTGTTGAGTACGGTCTCATCATGTTTTCTTTTAGGGCGAAACCTTCGTCTGCTAAAAATATAAAAGGGAATTTAGTTTGGTTATTGTAACCAGGAATGCACCCTTTATTAGTTAAAACATTCCACAAAACTAACGTAGTTTCATTCACGATTCATGAAACGGTTGTTGGACTTACACGATAACTTGTTGCAGCTGTAAACTGAGCCTCAACGGTAGAGAAGAGCAATGCATACGTTCAGCTGCTGAAGTTTTAGATCTTCTTAATGATGACTGACAAATTAAAGGAGCCACCCAGGATAAAAGTAGCTCAAATTTTCGTGGAATTTCTAAAATTTCTGAGAAAATATTCTGAGTCGAATAATTGCAATTCTCTCACCAACAATTAATATTCACCTTTTTCTTTTCATACGAGCTAGTAAAATCGATGCAGTAGTTTGTTGACACCAGCCATCTTGAAAAGTATTTTTATTTTTAATTTATGCGCTTAAAAAATCAATGGAAATAAAAAAAACTCATCAGAAAAAGATCGCGCGGTCTCTTAAAAGTAGACCGCTTGCATGCACACTTTTGATGAATCGAAACTACCCTTTAGTTCGTAGATTTTATAAATCAAGCAATTAAAAGAAATGAACAGTTTAATAGAAGATATGCTGTTACAAAATATATAAAATATCGTTTCAAAATTTGAGTTGAAATATTTTCTCTTGTTCTTTGGAATGTCTACTGGTATCAAGGCGTAATAAATTAGTTACATTGAAGAATTTATTAAAGTAGTTTCTCTTGTCTCGTAAGGGGCCACTCACAAATCGAAAACTATTTTATTTTACACGTCGATCCGACGTAACGGGGGAGGGTTTTCATAAATTGATTATGCTTGAGTTTTAAGATCTTCATTAAAGTTTTTGTAAGATCGAAAAAAAATCAATGAAGAAGCAAGACTTTTAGTTATTTTTTTTGCTTAACCATTTAATTATCTGAATAACTCCTCTGGTTCAAATTCTGTATCGTGCACAGATTTCTTTTTTCATTTGGAGCAAATGTAGTCTAATAGCTAGTAATCGAAATGATAGCTTATCTATGAATTTATCTTTTTATAGGTATTTACTGAGAAACTTACCTTTCGTACTAAAGCAGAATGTCGCACAGATACGCATGGTATAGAAATGTACGCGCATTTACCTGAAGAATTTCAGGAGATTGCAAGGAGACTTGCTCGTCAAGATTTGCAGCTAAAGAAACAAAGTCGCGGAAGATCAAATTCAAGAAGCAGAAGTTCCTCTTTTGTCGCTTCATCGAGTAGGCAATCTAGTGTTTCGCCTCAGCGAGGGCGTTCTAGGACTCGACGAACAAACCCTAAAATCACACCTGGGAACTCAATATCTGATATATTTGCTGACGTCAATTCAAATAAGGTATTCTTTGTTATTTCATTAAATATTCAGTCCATTAAATATGCACCTTGTGAACTATTTTTGTCACTCAATCCAATATACGTTCAATTTTAGGAGTTTGAACGAAGGTAAATGAAAGTAAAATTTTCATATTTGTTTTAAAGAAGTTGAAGGGAATTAAAGATTAAAATAGTAGAAACGTTGTGGAAGACTATAAAATGTGCTTTATTTAAAATATGTTTTAATTCTCTTTTTTCATTTTTTAAATTTTTAAATTATTAAGTAATAATTTAAAGTCGCTTCCTACAAGCCCAGAAGTCACTACTAGGCAGTAAACTAAAGAAAAATTAAGTAGAATTCTAAACTTTTTTCTTTTCGTTCTCAAAATAAAAATACCAGTAAGTGTAGTAGAATTTCCATTTCATGATAATATTAAATTTATTTACAATGAAAGTGATATTAGTACAGTCAAATTAGCATTTAAGGTGGAACAAATTGCAAAAGAATTTGTTTATGGGTTTTTGGAGAGTGTGGCATGTGTACATTCACAAAAAAAAGTGCTAAACATGTATGTTGTTCAAACCCAATTTAAGGCGTCCGGTAGATTTTGCCCTTTAACCTCTCAGTTTGCGCTTACTTAGGTGCTTTAAAAATAGCGAAAATAATATTGCTTCAAATATATTTACCATTGAGTCCTCACAGTCGACTTGGAGGTACCCACATGATCTTGGAACTGTTTTTACATAGGTGTGTTTGTTCATTCTTTTTAATGCCGTCATCAAAAAATTAGATATCTACAGAGGCGCAGAGTCACGAACCTGATTTACAACATCACAGATTTAATTTCGAAAAATAAAGGTTAATCATTGTGTTCGCATCCACAAAAACCTTTACAATTAACAAGAGTTCACGCTTATTTTTAAGAAAGGACATTAAAATTTAAAAAAGCCTTTGAATTTTTTACACTTTTAAGCCAAAAATTGTTCTTAAATGTTCTTAAATTCAAGGTTTTGTAATACGTAACACCAAAATAACTGTTTTTCATGATGTTTTTTTAGATAGAAAGCCGTGTAAAGCCTAGAATGTTCTTAGTGTGTTTTAAATTTTTGGCTGTGAAAACTGTTTAGTTCATTAATTTTCTGTTCAATCAAAAATGGTTTAAATTAACATTGTAACTTGTGAGTAAACATAGAAAAATACGAAAATAAAAGTATATAAAAAAGTATGCGTTGATAACGCAACTAGTGTCTAAGAATAGTCTTTATTAAAATCAAATGTCTTCAGGGAAGTCATCATCATCGTCGTCAACATCATAAGTATTATCTGGTTGTTGTTGGTTTCGGTAACTGGCCCCATTGCATTTTAACACACGACTTTGAGCAAAATATTCCTAAAAAAAAATAGACTTTTTTATAAATAAGCAAAAAACTACTTTTATATTATTGCAATATAGATCACAGTAAGTACTGATAAAAACTTGTTGGCGCTTTAGAGAACAATCAATACACTGATTAGTAGGATAATAGGCACCAACCTTTAAGTCATTGTGATGCTCATAATTTTTGGATATTGTTTCAATATGCAACTGATATTGGATTGGACATCATTGTTGTAAAGACAGAGAAGATCTATTTGCATGTAGATATCAAAAATATACCTGTAACAAAATAACTATAGGACAAGTATGCTAAAAATCTTGAATAAAAGGAAAGCTTAAGACTGTTATCGTGTTTTCTACGGAGTATGTAGTTGTATTGCATCCATCTTCTTTAAAGCCATACCAGACATATGTCAATAACGTCAGGTTGCTCAAAAGTTTCTGTGCTGTAGATTATATCTTGATTTCTGGCCCAATTTTTTTGGAGCGCTTAGCATGTGTCTGATATTTCGTGGGTAAAAACTGTCTCCAAATTTAAAAAATCGTTATTAGATGTGATAGCTATTAATCTTTCGAACAGCAATGCAGGATTGACAGTAGTAGTTTCCTTCTTACCTTTGATTTTAAACTTTTTTGATAATTTTACCACTTGAGCTGAAGATTTAAAAGCATAAGTAGACACTTTTTTGCCTTCCATATTTGATAATATTTCCAAGCATTTTTGAAGTGCAGCCTGGGCCTTTTGAAAAGACATATCTGTTGATGTTGGGTACAACCTCTCAAACTGGGAAATTTCTGTTGCAATAATTTCATTTTGTATCATTTAATATCATTTTATCAGAGCAGCTGCAAGAAAAATACGATTTTTTTCTTCCTCCCTTCTCTCCCTCGTATTTTTTTTATAAAATTCACCAGCTATCTTTTCAACCGATATTGTTAAGTAACAGTTTTAGAAAGTCTAACATGTTCATTACATAAAATTTCAATTTTGTAGCAGTCTCTCAGTTATCTTTTCATATATGTATTTCTATATGCTTCTTCGTTTACAGGAAGAACATCTTCCATTACATTGATAATGTCTTTTATGGTGACTGTATATTCATCAAAACCACAAAAATGGATTTTTTAATGGATTGCTTTACTTACGTTAACAAAGGCTTCATGCATTCTTCACACACTCGACGGACAATACTTTTTCTTTTTTGATTGTACTGTATTTTTTGGAATCTGTCTCGAAGTGTGAAAATTTTCATTTCATGATTGATGGTAGCAAGTTTCGGTTGCAAGCAAGTTGATGATCGTATTTAAGCGTTTATTTATTGTATGCCTCTATTCATCATTTCTACATACAGCTATCTCTTGAATGTTACTTTGAAATCTGGATCTACTTTAGATGCAATATTTCCACAGAAAAAACAGTTAATTTTAAAATTAAAATCTTGCTCTGAATGAGTCTTTTGTAATCTCGAAACATTTAATTCTTCGCATTTTGACGAACCGGATTTGGAAATGGTATTTTTTAACAGATCTATGAGACATTGTCTATGTATTTTCTGACCAATGTAACATTCAATTCCTTTGGATTGTAAATTTGTGACACACTAAAACAAAATTTCATCCATTTATGAATAAAACTGAACTAAATTCTTATAAAAATTATAAACTTTATATCAACTTCTTTTCCAGGGCTTTCTTTAGTAGAAAGCCCTGTGGACGAGGTTGAGTTAACGTTACAAAAAATATTGACATAGGATATAAATGATTGGTTTTATTGAAGCAGAGTTGTTTCATAACATTTGTTTATGTAGTTTAAAAGACAATTATTTGAAATTTTAGTTATCTTGTTGTAAAGCGTGGAGCAGGAATTATTTTTAATTTCTTCGTCCACAGTACTACAGATAGGAAAAATCATGGTACCCAACAGAACTTATATTCACATGAAAAGAATTAAACATAGCAAAAACTACTTATCACGTCTAAAAATCATTCTGAAAATATTTGTTGCTGTGAAATATTACAAAATTACCATCAATGATACGCTTATGTTGGAAGACTATTTAAGAACTCCTTGGATATACCTGCTTGCTCACTTGTGGCCTATTTATAATGCTTGAGACATATCTAATGTATTGCTTGCTATATTAATATCAATCTATAGGCGCTTACCGTCAGTTTTAACAATTAGTTTAAAATCACAAAAAAAACTATGGAGCAAACCCCTGAAATTTAGCTTAAAAGAAAATTTTGAGCTTAGAACTTTTTTTTTGGTGAATGTTGATATACTGAGGTAAGAAAATATGCAAAAAAATTTTTTTTTGCAATTTGTTCCAGGTTCGGCTATTTTTTAGGCTAATTTTACTGTACTATATCTCAAATGCGAATTCTAAATCCACCGATATAACTTGTTGTACTAAATTTCCGACTTTAATTATATAGACAACTGCTCCAGTAAGTCCATCTAAGTCTACTCGACCATCATTAAGTCGTTCTTCCAGCATTCGGTCCATACCTGCAACCCCTCATTTGTTAAAGCAACATCCTGCGAGTGCACTCAGAATGGAGAAATCACCTTCAGCATCACCAGCTCGAATCCCTGGGATACACTCAGACACTCGAACACTGCTCAACACTGTTGAAAACAAAAGTAATAAAGTAAAGCCATCAAAGCTGCAAACAGAACGTATGCCATCACCCGTTATGAAGCTGTACCAGTTCACAACACAAAACGAATCTTTTGGTAACAGTAAGTATTTATCACCTGGACTCTAACATATTTTTATGAATGTTCCAGAGAATTTCTCAGGTAATATTAAAAAAAATTGTATATATT